>CANTFL010000641.1:0-189178 GCA_947650285.1 Hyaloperonospora brassicae
GAGGGACTTGTTATCTTGGTGGAGTGGAGATTCGGCGCGATGTGTCGATTAGCGTCATTCGTTTAGATAGGAAGGCAGAGCGGCTGCGTGGCAAAATGGGTGGTGTGGATGGCTTTGGGAAAGTGTCAGGTAGAAGAGAAGACATAAAATGTGAATACAGAATCCAATTGTCCATCCACTGAATAAGCATATCACCCTACAGGTTATGAGCCCAACGGCTAAAGCTTCTGAAGCGTCTGCGAAGACACCAGGCGGTGTAGCACGAGCTGCGACAGGGCGCGGCACGCCAGCGCGCGGACCGTCCCCGGTCCCCGCGTCCGCAATCGTTGATGACCCGCCCGTTCGCGAAAGGAGCGAGGCGACTGACGACAAGATTCTCGCGGCTCTGGCCGCCGTTACCGATCGCCTGTCGAAGCTGGAGTCTTCGCAGCGCGTTCGTGACGAAGACGAGCGGATGCTGGGCGCGGTTGAAAGCGGGATGTTTGCTTCAGCGTTTGGGGCGAACATTCGCGGACGACCTATGACGATCGACGCGCTCGGCTCACCAGAGCAGAAGCCAGCGGTCCCACGGACGCGCGCACGCACGATCGACGCCAGCGAGTCGATGTTTGCATCGCTGGCACCGACGCGTGGGCAAGTGCCGCCCCAGCATCGCGGGCCAAATCACGCAGTGGCTCCCGCGACCGCGCCACGTCAGGATGACGCGGCGCCTGCAGCGTACGCTGCAGCAGGGCGTGATCACTATGGGATGCCAAGCGCGAGCCAGCGCAAGCTGCCTGTTCGGAAGTTCGACGGGACCGAGCTGTACAAGGGTCTCGGCAGCGGCTTCTACGACTGGGGACGTACCTTCCTGCGTGCAGTGAACCTCGCAGAGGCGTCGTGCGGTTTCGCGTGGACGGAAGACGTCAAAGTCGATCTCCTCGGCCACTTCCTGGTCGGTACCGCGGAAAGGTACTACCACAAGCAGGTGGACGCCTGGTGGGTTCAGCAGCCAACGCTCGAGCATGTGATGACCCAGCTCCACGCGACCTTCAAGACGACGATAACAGCAAGTCAGGCCATGAAACTGTTCATGCAGAAGAAGGACGTGAAGCGTACCTGGGCCGAGCATTTCCTGTACATGGTCGCGGTCAGCGACGCTCGCGGTGGGGCAGACTCGCTTGTGCTCGACAACATCGTTCACCATGCGTCTCCGGATTTAATGAACGTCATGCGTGCGAAGTACGACTCTACGAGAATCGACTACTTGCGGCACGCAGAGGAACTCGCGCACTTCGCTCAATCGATTGAGCTCGGCAGTGGCGCGGTCGGCCGTGAGGTGGTAGCAGCACATGTCGAGGCGACACCCAAGGGACCTCGCGTGTGTTATCGGTGCGGCAGACCGGGGCACATTGCGTCCGACTGCAGCGCGCGAGTGGTGCATGACGACGAGGCGCCTGCGCAAAGAGGCGGTAGCATGATCCTCGCGTTGACCGAGAAGTCACCAGGAGCGGTCTCGAGACGGCGCCACAAGAAGAAGAAGAGCTCGCGCGGCAAGGACGTCGCTGCGGGCGACGCGAGAAGCAAAGCTCAAGCCACGGACGGCACACGCGGCTTTGTGCTTGCGACAAGCAGCGGAGCTGAAGCCACGGATGGCTCGCTCGGCCTGGTGCTTGCAACTAATGACACGAACAAGATAGGCCGAGGCGACTGGATCCTCGACAGCGGCGCGAGCCGACATTTGGTGAATGATGAGAAGCTTCTGCTTGACGCATCCGCTTGCAGTCATGAGATCGCCATGGCGGATGGGGAGTCGTTGCGACTGACGCGTGTTGGCAGCGTGCGCCTCGAGGTCCTCGCGCGCGGCGTAGCAACTATCGTGACGCTCACGGACGTTTATCTGGCACCGCGACTGGCGAAGAACATTGTGTCTTACGGGAAGCTCGAGAGCAAAGGATACGCACTCGCATACGACGGCGACAATCGGGCACTAGCTCGACGCATTGACGGCGTGGTCGCGTTCGACGTCGCGACCGACAGCAACGTTCTGTATGTACAGACGCCCGTGAAGTGCGGGGGGCACGGCGCTGGTGACGCGATCATTGCCGCACTCGAGGCAAATTCGGTAGACGCAAGCGCAGACGACGCGCACGAGGCATCGCTGCTGCATTGGCACCAGCGCCTCGGGCACCTCGCGTTCGACACGATAGTGCGCATGGCGCGCGATCCAGCCTCGGGCATCAAGCTCAGCAGCAACAAGCGCATGGCGTGCGTGTCGTGCCTCGAAGGGAAGCAGACGCGCAATGCGCAGGCACAGGTGGACAGCGGCGCCAACTCGCCTATCGATCGCATCGGTGGCGTCATCTGCTCGGACCTGAAGGGCCCGATGACGCCGCAGGATCGACTGCAGAACCGGTACCTGGTCAATTTCATTGACC
This sequence comes from Hyaloperonospora brassicae, assembly GCA_947650285.1. Lineage (NCBI taxonomy): Eukaryota > Oomycota > Peronosporomycetes > Peronosporales > Peronosporaceae > Hyaloperonospora > Hyaloperonospora brassicae. The sequence continues at coordinate 2,418 of CANTFL010000641.1, forward strand.
ACAAGTCAAACTACTGCCGCGTGTTCCTCGCGCGTACTAAGGACGCGGCGGCGAAGAAGTTTGAGGCGTTTCTCATACACTTCGAGCGGCTCTTCGGGTTCAAAATCCACGTCCTGAGGACAGATGGCGGGGGCGAGTACGCCAATATCGACCTATTCTGCCAGCGCACGGGTGTCGCGCGACAAGTTTCGGAGGCGCGCAACCAAGCGTCGAACGGGAAGGCGGAGAGGATGCACCGGACGGTGTTGAATCTCGCGCGCAGCATGATGTTCGCATGCGCGCTGCCGTTGCAATACTGGGGCGACGCCGTCCAATACGCCGTGTACATCCTGAACCGGAGCCCGACGCGCGCTAACGTGAAGCGATCGTCTCCGCTCGAGATGCTGACGGGCAAGGTGCCCGATCTACGCGGCACCGTCGTCTTCGGCTCACCGTGCAGCGTCTACCGCGACCCGCGCAAGAACTCGCTGCTGAAGCGATCGCAGCGCGGAATTATCGTCGGTGTGAGCGAAGAAACGAAGGGGTACAAGGTGCTACTGCCGCGCGAGAACAAGGTGGTCGTTACGCAGCACGTCAAGGACATCGAAACGTTGTCGGAGGCGCAGAACGCGCAGCTTCAGCGTGCGATGAACTCTTGCGACCGGGCTGGCGACGCGGACGAGGCCGATACGCCAGCGGCACCCGTCACGAATGGTGGCAGTGCAGGAGGCGGCGATACGGCTCGTAAGAAGAGTCGAAGAACGTGGACGCGATCGGCGCACGGAACACGCGGCGCGTCGAAGCGCGCTGAAGCGGCAGCTCGACAGGAGGAGACAGTTGCGAGCGGAGAGGTGGTGAGCGCGGCTTTCGAGCGCGACCCGACCAGTTACGGGGAGGCGATGCGCGGAGGAAGGCGTGACGGCTGGGTGAAGGCCATGGAAGAAGAAATCGCGGCGCTTCAGAGCAACGACGTGTGGACGATCGTCAAGCGACCGCCAGGGACGCACGCGCTGCACACGAAGTGGGTCTACAAGACGAAGACTGATGCGCAGGGCGACCTCGAGCGACTGAAGGCGCGTCTGGTCGCGTGCGGCAACGAGCAGGTGCTCGGCGTCGATTATACGCTCACCTTTGCCGCAGTGATGGATCTATCGACGGTCAAGGTGATCCTGGCACTCGCGGCCACGTGGGGGGTGCCTGCCAAGCACGGCGACATCCCAAACGCATACGTGAAGGCGGAGAAGGAGGCGAACCTGCGCATCTTCCTCCAGATGCCACGCGGGATGCAGGTCTCGGAGGAGACGATGCGTGCGCACGGGGCCACGAATACGAGCGAGCTCGTGCTTGAGCTCCGCAAGAGCCTATACGGCCTCAAGCAGGCAGGCAGACTGTGGAGCCAGCTGTTGCACACCAAGCTGGTCGATGCCGGTTTCGTACGCTGTGAGAGCGACATGTGTTTCTACTGGAAGCGTGATGTTGCGGACCTCGTTGTCGTCGGCGTGTATGTCGACGATCTCCTTGCGACAGGAACGAGCGCTGCGGCAGTGGACAGGTTCTTCGACAGCCTCGCGTCGCTTTCGATAAAGGACTTAGGACAAGTTAACAAGTTTCTGGGCATGCGCGTGCAGCTCGACGGCGAGGGCGGGTACAAACTCGACCAGGAAGAGGCGATTGGCAACCTCGTGAGCGACAACGGACTCGCCAATGCCAACCCGACACGAACGCCAATCGGCGACGACTGCTACGAGGTCGAAGCGGGGGATGCGGAGCTCTTGGGGACCAAGAACGCAAAGACAGGAGCGACGGTGCGGGACTTTCAGTCGCTGGTCGGCTCTCTGCTGTGGGTTGCGCGATGCACGCGCCCGGACATCGCCTTCGCGGTTCACAAGGCGACGCGTCAGACACACGCGCCTCGTGTGTATGACTGGAAGCTGGCGAAACGCGTCGCGCGTTACCTCAAGGGTACGGCGGGACTCAAGATCTCCATGAAGCCCGAGCGTAACGGCAACGCGACGATGCGGCTCGAGGCGTTCAGTGACGCCGACTTCGCTGCCGATAAATCGGACAGGAAGTCGATGACTGGCGGCGTGGTGCGCCTGAACGGCATGGCCGTGAGCTGGAGCGCACGGAAGCAGGGAGGCGTCGCGCTGTCGACAATGGAGGCCGAGTTCGTCGCGGCAAGCGAGGTCGCGCGCGAGGTGCTCGGATTGCGCGAGATGTTGCGCGAAATTGGACTCGAGCCGGCACTCCCGATGCAGCTGCACGTTGACAACCAAGCGGCGATCAGCCAGATCGCCGGCGAGGCGTCGTCACTGAAGGCAAAGCACGTGGACGTGCGGCTCAAATTTCTCTGTGACTTCGCACGTCGCGGTGTCGTCGTGGCGAGCTACGTTCGATCGGAGCAGATGCTGGCGGACCTCATGACGAAGGCGCTGGATGCGATGAAGCTGGGAACATTGCGTCAGCTCATGTGCATCGGCTAAGGAAAGATCAAGGACGATTATGGGTGTTCAAGGAGCTCAATGAAAGAAGGAAGAGACGAAAACGAAAACGCACTCGAGGAGGAGTGTAGGAAAGCGAGGGACTTGTTATCTTGGTGGAGTGGAGATTCGGCGCGATGTGTCGATTAGCGTCATTCGTTTAGATAGGAAGGCAGAGCGGCTGCGTGGCAAAATGGGTGGTGTGGATGGCTTTGGGAAAGTGTCAGGTAGAAGAGAAGACATAAAATGTGAATACAGAATCCAATTGTCCATCCACTGAATAAGCATATCACCCTACATGACTGACTACCGGTACGATTGTAGCCACACTACGATTGTAGCCACACTATGCGATAGTAGATACGGCCGAAGTTGTGGTGTACATCATGTGGCGGCCGAGAACATTGATATTAAGAATCAGTAATGAAGCAAATGCCGAGCGACTTCACATAGAGTAATATCAAAGATCATTACCGTTCACTACAGCAATGCAAGTAGATTCTGATGAAGTTTATTGCTCTCGATGGAGCATTCGTCCATTCTAAATATTAGTGAAGGATAGCAAGACAATGTCACCCGATAGCCAGTATGCTTCGGACAAGTTTTTATACAAGATCAAAAATTTAACACACTTACTGCATGTTTGGCTTCAATTGTCAGAAAGTGTTACTTTGAATACATGCAGAACGATGTTCAACGATTGGAATGGAAATGATTTTGTAATATGTATGAAAACACTGCAAGATTCGATTTTATCGAGAGAGATATTGGCAAATGGCGTCAAGTCTAAAGAGCGTAGACGAGCGTCAGAGCCGTTTTTCGCTCTACACTTTGCCATTGATGATGGTCTCAGTACGTAGAGTTGCAATCTCGGAATACAACATAATAGAGGGCGACATGAAAATGGAATCGTCGGTCGCAGTCGATCACTTCATCACGATATGTAAGAGCAATCTTGGTAGTGACAGAGTTCATTTGCTGCTGGTCACCATATTGGCCGCGTACCTGAATGCGACTGATTCGAGTCGACCAACAAGTGAGGTCCAGCTTTCATCCCGCGCATCGATAAACCAACTACATAAGTCGAGCTACATATACCGCATTGTTAAGCAATGCGCCGAGCGTCAAGTGCTGCATTTGTAAGCGATTGTCGACTCGCAAACAACACGGTCATACGGATGTGTGTTCACTCGTTTTTTTTCATCAGGTGCCTTACAGTGACTGTGCCGATAATACAAGTTGACTCGTCGTGCAAAGACATACGTTGTGGTTACGCGAATTCGCGTCGACAAGCCAAGACACCTTCATCAAAATACCAAGTACGTACATATCTGCATTCCTACTGCATTGTCGAAGGTGAGGTAGAAAAAGTACCTTTCTGCAATCACAGGACTTTGAAATGTCGCCATAGCGCTGGACTCGTCAAGTTTTTAGACAAAATATACACGAAACAAAGACGCAAAAGCCGCTCTTTTGTCACCCACCCAGCAAAAAGTGTTTTAAACATAAACACGCTTTTACCTCCATCGCCCCATGACCATCACTCCACGTTGAAGTGCCACCAGTCCGCACCACTGCGCGCATTGCGCAATTTGCCTCGCGCGCGCTCCCAGACTCGAGTCAAGTCCAAGTGACGCGCGTAAGCCCACCAATGAACTGGATGACGGGCGGCAAACACCGCGCGCTGTACTCGCAGCGCGGCCGACGTCGCCAGATGCACTTCCCCGCGCTCGTCCAGCGCCAGCGCGTCCCGCCCTCGAGTCCGTCTCGCAGCGCTCCGTCAGCCGCCGCCGCCGCCGTCGCCGCTACCGCACGTGCGTCGGCCACGCCCTGGTACATTGTGCAAGTGGGAGACGACAGCGAGTCGCAAGGTCCGACATACGCATCGATAGACAGAACTGCACATGTATTTGTGTGCGTGTACCCATGTCGTCCCCTGCCTCGTCTGCTGCGGTTGCGATGGCGGCTGACTGCACTTGTGCCAACGTGCAGATGTTCGTGTGCTGGCGCTCGAGCGGCAGCGGGCCGCGACTTCCCACGACGTCGTCCCGACGCGAGCGCAGACGGGGCGAACGGATGCGGCCACGAGCGACAAAACAGCTGCCAGCCAACGTCCACGATCGAGTCCGCGCCGTGAGACGAGTGCGGGCCACGACGCACGGGACGGCCGAGACAAAAGACGCGGGGGTAGGTGCATCTTCACGCCCGTCAAGAAGGCGCGACGAGGCGACCAGACGTTCGAAGCGGTCCCGCGACTGCCCCATGTCCGTGGCGAACGACCGCTGGCGTCACTTGTCTCTGGCAGTGACTCGGGCGCTCTCAAGTACGTGGACGGCGCAGAGACGTGGCGACTGCGGTTGATTGGACTCATGACAGACGCGCGTTTCCTGCACTTGTGACTGGTATGGTACAGTGACAGTCAAGAGCGTCGACACGAGAGGACGGCGCAAGGCACCGAGCGAGAACCGGCGGATCGGTTTCCATTTGACACACGTGATAGTCGTCACTCCCTACAGCACATGAGTCGAGACGATACCCGAAACGTGCGGCAGGTACTCTCTTGTCGGAGCATCTGGAACTGGTGCTCATGTGAAGCTGCTGCTCTATACGCAGCTTATCCAGCCACGTCGCCAAGACAGGATGGACGAAGACCTCGACAGAGAAGCCTTTGACTGCCGAATGCCTGAGGCGCAGCCGCAATCGTTCGACGCCATCTATGACCAGCAACAAGCACTTTTTGACGGCGCTAGTGAGGTGGACCAGCGATGCTTCCAGCGTAGACGACTCGAATCCGCTCTCAGTGCCGACTCCAGTCCAGACTCGGTGAGCACTTTCGCAAATCGCGTCGTGGTATCGACTGACTTCGCAAATGTGGTCGTCTTCCGTTCCAGCCATTTGACCGACCGGATAGCCATTCGTTCCGACTCTCGTGCCATCCGTAAGACGCCCAGCAACCTGTTCATGAACAAACAAGCTAAATCTAACACTTTTTGCGTGCTGGGACTAGTCGTGACATATTGCCACCATCAAGTCCACTCAAAGCCTCGCCGTTGTCGTTCGGAATGAGCCGAGCCGAAGGTTTGTACTCGCTGCCGCTAGAGCAACGCTGTATGACTTGCTCACCTTTCTCTCTCCAGTCCTGCAGTCCCAGCTCTCGACCAAAGATCGCACAATTGTATGTTCGTATGACCCACGCATGGACCACCCTTCTCAAACGTTTCATTCGACTAGATCCACGGTCCACAGCTTGCCCGGATGAGCTTCACACAAAGCCGGTGTCCATCGCCATCGCCGTCCCCGTCAACTTCAACGTCGTCGCAGGGCAGCATTGTGCTTGGCCGTCCTCCTCTTGGCTGGCAAAAGAAGGTGTTGATGTCGATGAACGACGAACCGATCTCACAACCCGAAGATCGTTTCGAAAACCTTGTGTCGGTTCCAGAGCACATGAGATCGTTGTCTCCTGCGACTCACGCTGTTAACGGTAACTCGGACCGTGGTGATTGATTGCCGTGACAAGTTTTGTCCTTGAGCTCAGCTTGTGTATCGGCCTGCTAACGCGTCTGTCCTTGCTGCCCCTGTTACAGACTGTCTGCAGCGATCTCCGCTCATCTCATCGCCTTCACCGAGAAGTACGACGGGAAGCGACAGTGAAAGCTTGATCCTCAACACAGTCGTCCCGACCGATGCGAGAGAACGCATAATGGCGGCTACTGCTTCGCAGCAATATCCTCCAGACTCAAGAATGTGGTGCCAACGACCAGCCACAACGGGTACGACAACTACTGCAGTGAGCTTGTGCATCGCTAACATTCCAAACACACGTCATGCTGCTAGAGTTCCGCGGCGTGAGCGACTCGGACATACGCAGTTCGGGCGAAAACACCTCCATGGCACTACACCAGTCATGGGTCATGTCGTCGCGCACAAAGACCATCCTGAATGCGGCCTCGTCGTCGTCGTCCAAGGCTCTGGCTACGCAAGACGCAGCCGAAATGCGCAAGACCGAGCACCAACAAATGGAAAGCGTCGCAGTTTACATGTACACGCTGGTGCAGTGCTACAAGGTCGACGAGAGTCTACGGTTTGTGCACACACACCCGCTCATGGCCACTGCATATCTCAGAACATCCTTCGTACTCATCCTGTTGCGATGTCGATGCGGACAGATGCCGTGCATCACTAGCTGAGCACGCCCAACCAGTGTCGCCAGTGTCTCAAGCATCTTCTTCACCATCTACCAACGCTGCGTTACCAACGTCAAAAGCCTGTCGACGAGAAATCACCTTCTCGCCCAAGCACGCGAGATCACGAACACAGGTTGAATGAACGTCCCAGCACTACGCCGTTTCCGAGTACATCCCAGACAGCGCTTTCTTGTTCACTTTTCCCATGGCATTTTTAGGAATTTCGTCGACAAACAAGTATTTGCGCGGCACGCGGTAGCTTGCAAGGTGCTCTTTCAGGAACTCCACAAGCGGCGGAGACAATGCGTCTGGACCAACACTCTTACCATGGACTCTCGAGCGTATGATGGCGGCTACAAGCTGCCCCCACGTTTCGTCAGGCAGGCCGAAAACAGCGCACTCGAGTACCTGTGGATGTGTCAACAGCACGCGCTCGACGTCCAGAGCTGACACCTTGTAGCCCGCGGTCTTGAGGATGTCGGCGCTTGCACGTCCGCGGATACGAAAGCTGTTGTAGTCGTTGCTGTACTGGACGATATCGCCAGTCTTGAACCACCCGTCAGCATCAAATTCCTTAGCAGTAGCCTCAGGCTTCTTCCAGTACTCGTGACAGACCGACGGACCCTTTACACGGAGCTCGCCTTCCTTCTCGTCGCTCAAAAGTACTTCAGTCTCTGTGTCGGGATCCACCACCCGTACTGAAACACTTGGAAAGGTGTTACCGACGTAGCCGACGTGACGGTCTCCATGCAGCGGATTGGTAAGCACCATGCCCAGTTCGGTCATTCCGTACCGTTCGAGAAGACGCTGTCCTGTCAGCTTTTCCCAGCGGCCCAAAATCGATAGAGGACAAGCCATGGATCCACTGATCGCTACGCGCAATGCCCGAGCACCTGCAAGTGCGTCTCGCGTCGTCGGATCGTCGACGTGCCGGCTTTCCATCTCTTCCAGCAGCTTCATGTATACTGTAGGCACTGCCATGAGCATCGAAACTGGACGCTTCATCGTTGCCGCGCCTGCTAGTCGAGACCAAATGAGCGACGGCGCTGCCGACGGCAAGAATTCCACCGATCCACCAGTGTACATGACACACAACAGATTGTTGAGAATGCCGTGGACATGGTGCAGTGGTAAAAAGTGGAGCAGATGGTCGGTGCTTGCCATTTCCCACGCTGTTACGACGTCACTGAGCTGTGCTGTCAGCGCGCGATGAGTAGTCACTACGCCTTTCGGTCGTCCAGTAGTGCCACTTGTGTAGACGATGTACGCTCCACTACTTTTGTAGTCAGTGGTCTCCAGCCATTGCTCCACTTGTTTGCTCTCTGCCCTCGACAACGCCTCTGCGTCCTCCTCGTCGCTCTTGACATCGTCGGGACGTGTCACCACTTGTATCTTCCTTCTTGTCGAGAGTCCTGCTATATACGCGTTCAGTTTTGTATCCATTTGTAAAACTGACTCGTTCACCACGATCATCTCGGCACTGGCGTCGGTAATTGTATAGTCCATCTCTTCTGCTGGATGGGCTGGATGCAACGGCACGGCAGTGCCTCCTGCAAGCCAAATCGCCCATTGAATGATCAAATAGGACGGACCTCGAGCTCCGAGAACGGCGACGCGAAAGGGCTTTTGGTCGGTCGCTAATCGACTCAAGAGCTCGTCACGCAGCGCGAGTGCCCGACGTAGCAACGACGCATAGGTCCACTCGATAGCGTCGGCCGTGTCGTTCGTGCGGGTAATGACCGCTACCGAGCGCTGGTGCTCAAGCAGCTTTGCAAACAAGTGCGGGGCGACGAGGCCGTGCGCTTGAGAGCTTTTCGCCATGGCAGAAATGGGTTCACACGAGCGCCGGCTTGACAACGACAAGCCGTGAAGTAAGTGAAGTGGCAGAAATGCACGGATCCGTGATGCCCGAGAAGTGGAACAATATGGTCATTGTCTCGAGGGGAACATGTCGACGCGAGACTTTTGCCGTTCGTAATTCTGAGAGACGTCGTTTGTGATATTTCGATAACGTACGACTTCGAAGCGGACAGAGCTGCGCCGTCATCGCGTGTGTGCATGAGGAACTGTCGCATCGTATCGCGTTATGCGTTTGCGAAAACGTCTTTGGAGTACATTGCAGATCAACATTCGGCGATTGCGTACCCCTTTGATCACTTCTTGATCGGTTTTAGGACAAAATATGGGGATTTTTCGCACGACGGGTTTGCCTGGCAGGTGCCAGGACTTTAGGTCGTCAACGTCTGTTGACCGCCAAAAGATCCCGCTGCACTTGCATCGTAGCCTTTGGCATGTTGTAGCAATCATTATGGTGTCATGCGACTGCTTGCTCGTTGACGTACTGACTGCATGAGACTTGTTGGGTAAGCACCCAGCAACTTTACCCACAATCGACACTCCTTGGTGTCGATCTTCTGTACAGTAGCACTACCTGTGCGAAGCTCAGCTACTTTCTTGGCTTCTTTCGTTCGTTGACGTCGAAGACGACACTGCATACAAGTGTTCTCTTACCAACTTGAGTGCCACATCGAGTTGTGGCGATGCCTGAAAAGACAAGACGACACGGCTACCACGTTTTATTCTTCGACGGAATCGAAGCCATTGTCTCCGTGACGTGCTAGAGCGTCTCTTCGAGATAGAGCGACAAAGAGAGAGAAGGACCTGCCCGATGAAGTGTCGCTAACGAAAGCGTGAGGCAATCAACTTGCGCTTGCAACGTATGAGTGTACTGCTTACACTTTGCCTCAGCCAGCGAAGCAAACGGGTGTCCGACGCTGTGCCGAATAATGTTAGTCAATGCCAGGTCCATTTTGCCAAAACATGGCTGCCATCAGATACCGCTTCGACGACATATCTTGCCGTGCTGCAAGCAGTGCAACCCGAGGGAACGACAGTTGGTGCTTGCACACTGTCAGGTGCCATTGTTAGGGCCAACCGTTGGGAGCATTTCACCGCTTCACAGGTCGAGGTTTTGAGTTTGAGTGGAGGAACAAGAAGAAACGAGAGCGCTTTGGTGAGTCTGCAGCAGGTCTCGTAGCTTGGGTACGACCAAAAGAGGCACAACGTGACCAGACCTTGCAGGACGAACCCGTTGGCAGACTACGAAGCGCACTTCGATCGAGACGATTGCAGCTAATATAGCTTTAGCCTCTGTTTGCAACGTGCCTCATGTAAACACCAGAGCTATTGATGAGGTACACTACTACATGTCGTGTCTGCCATCTACAGCGCACCACGTTCGCGTCCGAGAGTAGTGACAGCTTCTTCAGCTACACACAGGACCCATTCTGCACACCACTGACCTCAATGTGCTCGAAGGAGCGGGAAACCCAACGGCGGGTGATGTGATGTGTACCATCCGCCACCTAATTCCAAACTATCCGACCAAAACGACAGCCAACCCGTGATCCGAAGAAATGGGCGACTGGTTGCTAGCGGTGCACGCTGGAGCTGGAAAATATGGTGACTCCGCCACGGAACCTGCGTACCTCTCGTTGCTTCGAGCAGCGCTTGAGAGTGCGCACGATCGCATTCTTGCAGACGCCCGAAGGCCGCCTTCTGCCGCGCAAATAGCTGTCCATTTGCTGCGCGCGTTCGAGCACAGCAGCTTCACAAACGCCGGACGTGGTGCGAATTTGACGGAACACGGGCAAGTCGAGTGCGAAGCGAGTGTTGTGTGTGGTCGAACGGGATCGGTCGCGTGTTGCGGAGCCGTGCGGGGCGTGCGAGAGCCGAGTGCGCTGGCGCTGAAGTTACTGGAGCAAGCAGAGCGCGCAGGCGACCGCGACGTGAAGAGGAAGTTCGCGTGTGGTCGACAGCCGCCGCTGGTGCTTGTGGGCGAACACACTCGACAAGTGGCTCGCGACTTTGGTCTTGAGACAGCAACGGACGATGCCGAAGCACTAAAGACGTACCACGTGACGCCAAAGTCTCGAGCACATTGGGCCAAGTGGCACGAGCGATTCCAAGCGGCAACGGCGCGCAAAGCTGAAGCAACGACGAAGACGAGAGGCGACAATGAGGACGTTGAGCACTTGGATACGGTCGGATCAGTCTGTATGGACTCGATGGGGAACGTAGCAGCGGCATTGTCAAGTGGTGGGGTGCTGTACAAAGTCCCCGGGCGTCTGGGGCTTGCAGGATGTCCCCGCATGGGCTGCGATGCTGCGAACGCTCGTGGGACACAGACCACAAGTCGCAAGCGAAAGCGAAGAGAGCGTAGGAACGTGGCAAATGCTTTTGCTGTGGCGTGTACGGGTCGAGGCGAGCAGTTCATGCAGCATCGTGTCGTGAGCGGCTTCCGTCGACGATTGTCCAAGTCGGCGAATCTCGAGAAAGCGTTGCGAAAGGCGTTTGTTGACTCGAAGAGGTGCGGCGACGCTCGTGAAGGGATCGAAGGTGGAGTGCTGGCTCTTGTGTCACTGCCGCGTGAGAACGACGACGACACAGCACGTCGAGTCCAACTCGGTGCAGCATTCACGACGCCCTGTATGGGTGTGGGCTACTTGCAGTGTCGGGCCAATGCAAAGCCAGAAGCTCGAGTGCAGCTTTTGCGCCGGCCAGAGGTCTCTGCCCGACACCCTGCAACAAAGAGCACACACACGGAAGTAGCTGTTCATGTGTCGTTGTTCGACCTGGTGCAACGACCTAAGGCACATGACGTCGAGTAGTCGCCAATGTGGACGTACTGCGATTTCCAGGTCAACTTTGGGCATACTGCCTTCGTCACCACTTCCTTTCTGTAGCCTGGGATTGCAGCCAAGAAGTTTGATGCTGACGGGTGGTTCCAGACTGGCGATATCGTCCAGTACAGCAACGACTACAACAGCTTTCGTATCCGCGGACGTGCAAGCGCCGACATCCTCAAGACCGCGGGCTACAAGGTGTCAGCTCTGGACGTCGAGCGCGTGCTGTTGACGCATCCACAGGTACTCGAGTGCGCTGTTTTCGGCCTGCCTGACGAAACGTGGGGGCAGCTTGTAGCCGCCATCATACGCTCGAGAGTCCATGGTAAGAGTGTTGGTCCAGACGCATTGTCTCCGCCGCTTGTGGAGTTCCTGAAAGAGCACCTTGCAAGCTACCGCGTGCCGCGCAAGTACTTGTTTGTCGACGAAATTCCTAAAAATGCCATGGGAAAAGTGAACAAGAAAGCGCTGTCTGGGATGTACTCGGAAACGGCGTAGTGCTGGGACGTTCATTCAACCTGTGTTCGTGATCTCGCGTGCTTGGGCGAGAAGGTGATTTCTCGTCGACAGGCTTTTGACGTTGGTAACGCAGCGTTGGTAGATGGTGAAGAAGATGCTTGAGACACTGGCGACACTGGTTGGGCGTGCTCAGCTAGTGATGCACGGCATCTGTCCGCATCGACATCGCAACAGGATGAGTACGAAGGATGTTCTGAGATATGCAGTGGCCATGAGCGGGTGTGTGTGCACAAACCGTAGACTCTCGTCGACCTTGTAGCACTGCACCAGCGTGTACATGTAAACTGCGACGCTTTCCATTTGTTGGTGCTCGGTCTTGCGCATTTCGGCTGCGTCTTGCGTAGCCAGAGCCTTGGACGACGACGGCGAGACCGCATTCAGGATGGTCTTTGTGCGCGACGACATGACCCATGACTGGTGTAGTGCCATGGAGGTGTTTTCGCCCGAACTGCGTATGTCCGAGTCGCTCACGCCGCGGAACTCTAGCAGCATGACGTGTGTTTGGAATGTTAGCGATGCACAAGCTCACTGCAGTAGTTGTCGTACCCGTTGTGGCTGGTCGTTGGCACCACATTCTTGAGCCTGGAGGATATTGCTGCGAAGCAGTGGCCGCCATTATGCGTTCTCTCGCATCGGTCGGGACGACTGTGTTGAGGATCGAGCTTTCACTGTCGCTTCCTGCCGTACTTTTCGGTGAAGGCGATGAGATGAGCGGAGATCGTTGCAGACAATCTGTAACAGGGGCAGCAAGGACAGACGCGTTAGCAGGCCGATACACAAGCTGAGCTCAAGGACAAAACTTGTCACGGCAATCAATCACCACGGTCCGAGTTACCGTTAACAGCGTGAGTCGCAGGAGACAACGATCTCATGTGCTCTGGAACCGACACAAGGTTTTCGAAACGATCTTCGGGTTGTGAGATCGGTTCGTCGTTCATCGACATCAACACCTTCTTTTGCCAGCCAAGAGGAGGACGGCCAAGCGCAATGCTGCCCTGCGACGACGTTGAAGTCGACGGGGACGGCGATGGCGATGGACACCGGCTTTGTGTGAAGCTCATCCGGGCATGCTGTGGACCGTGGATCTAGTCGAATGAAACGTTTGAGAAGGGTGGTCCATGCGTGGGTCATACGAACATACAATTGTGCGATCTTTGGTCGAGAGCTGGGACTGCGGGACTGGAGAGAGAAAGGTGAGCAAGTCATACAGCGTGACTCTAGCAGCAGCGAGTACAAACCTTCGGCTCGGCTCATTCCGAACGACAACGGCGAGGCTTTGAGTGGACTTGATGGTGGCAATATGTCACGACTAGTCCCAGCACGCAGAAAGTGTTAGATTTAGCTTGTTTGTTCATGAACAGGTTGTTGGGCGTCTTACGGATGGCACGAGAGTCGGAACGAATGGCTATCCGGTCGGTCAAATGGCTGGAACGGAAGACGACCACATTTGCGAAGTCAGTCGATACCACGACGCGATTTGCGAAAGTGCTCACCGAGTCTGGACTGGAGTCGGCACTGAGAGCGGATTCGAGTCGTCTACGCTGGAAGCATCGCTGGTCCACCTCACTAGCGCCGTCAAAAAGTGCTTGTTGCTGGTCATAGATGGCGTCGAACGATTGCGGCTGCGCCTCAGGCATTCGGCAGTCAAAGGCTTCTCTGTCGAGGTCTTCGTCCATCCTGTCTTGGCGACGTGGCTGGATAAGCTGCGTATAGAGCAGCAGCTTCACATGAGCACCAGTTCCAGATGCTCCGACAAGAGAGTACCTGCCGCACGTTTCGGGTATCGTCTCGACTCATGTGCTGTAGGGAGTGACGACTATCACGTGTGTCAAATGGAAACCGATCCGCCGGTTCTCGCTCGGTGCCTTGCGCCGTCCTCTCGTGTCGACGCTCTTGACTGTCACTGTACCATACCAGTCACAAGTGCAGGAAACGCGCGTCTGTCATGAGTCCAATCAACCGCAGTCGCCACGTCTCTGCGCCGTCCACGTACTTGAGAGCGCCCGAGTCACTGCCAGAGACAAGTGACGCCAGCGGTCGTTCGCCACGGACATGGGGCAGTCGCGGGACCGCTTCGAACGTCTGGTCGCCTCGTCGCGCCTTCTTGACGGGCGTGAAGATGCACCTACCCCCGCGTCTTTTGTCTCGGCCGTCCCGTGCGTCGTGGCCCGCACTCGTCTCACGGCGCGGACTCGATCGTGGACGATGGCTGGCAGCTGTTTTGTCGCTCGTGGCCGGCCACATCCGTTCGCCCCGTCTGCGCTCGCGTCGGGACGACGTCGTGGGAAGTCGCGGTCCGCTGCCGCTCGAGCGCCAGCACACGGACATCTGCACGTTGGCACAAGTGCAGTCAGCCGCCATCGCAACCGCAGCAGACGAGGCAGGGGACGACATGGGTACACGCACACAAATACATGTGCAGTTCTGTCTATCGATGCGCATGTCGGACCTTGCGACTCGCTGTCGTCTCCCACTTGCACAATGTACCAGGGCGTGGCCGACGCACGTGCGGTAGCGGCGACGGCGGCGGCGGCGGCTGACGGAGCGCTGCGAGACGGACTCGAGGGCGGGACGCGCTGGCGCTGGACGAGCGCGGGGAAGTGCATCTGGCGACGTCGGCCGCGCTGCGAGTACAGCGCGCGGTGTTTGCCGCCCGTCATCCAGTTCATTGGTGGGCTTACGCGCGTCACTTGGACTTGACTCGAGTCTGGGAGCGCGCGCGAGGCAAATTGCGCAATGCGCGCAGTGGTGCGGACTGGTGGCACTTCAACGTGGAGTGATGGTCATAGGGCGATGGAGGTAAAAGCGTGTTTATGTTTTAACCACTTGTATTAATCTTTCGGTTCGAGAAGCAGTGCGTTTTAGGTGTTCTAAATTGAAAGGTTGGCAGGGTATTCTAGACATATTCATAATGTCGTAGCTGAATTCTGCGAACGCGATAGTCGCTGCACCACGCGCATGCGCTCGATATTGTATTGTTGACTGATTGTAGCAGTGAGTCATTGTCGCGTTATTCATAATCCTCGAACTACCTTCGACCGTGAATATTACCTGGCGTTTTAGCCAGACGGGTGCAGCATTCGCGCGCTTCTCGTGTATTGACTTTTATGATGCTCGCGTTCACTATCGTTTACACGAGCGGATCGCTAGTTCAATGCTGGAATCGAAAAGCAGCGAGACAAAACCTGTCGCTCCAAATTGCGAAATGTCGGTCGAAACTTTGCGTCGAAAGTGAAGGAGCAAGCTGTCCTACCTGCCTTTTTTTGCATCCGGAAGGGTACACAAGGGGCGGACAGACAGTACGTAATCAGTCCCGCCAGTCAGTACATTTCACCGCTGGAAGCATCTTCGATCGACCATTCCTACTTTTAAATCAGTAGACTCATCTATGCGACACGTGAACAAGGCCTCGAGTGCACTCATCCCATATCTACTACGCTCGGGTTCGCTGCATCAGGACAAGAGACCGTACTATGCAGAATCCATCCTACGCACTACGTCCCCACACGTACTGAGCGATAGCACTTCCCCACTACACCATCGCTCAGGCCATAGAACAATACACATCGACGGTCTTTGTCCACCAGCCAGAGATACCCCGTGCTCGGCCCCTCCTCCTCGACACTATTCTCGAATTTGCACCACGACCCGCACGTTCAATCGCCGCTCGCTTCGTCTCTTCTCCCCCTTTCTCTCTCTCTCTCTCTCTCTCTCTCTCTCTTCTCAACGCAATGGTGCTCAAGATCCGCCACGACGCGCCCCACTTCACTGCCGAAGCCGTTGTCAATGGCGAGTTCCAAACCGTGTCGCTCTCGGACTACAAGGGCAAGTACGTCGTGCTTTTCTTCTACCCCATGGACTTTACGTTCGTGTGCCCGACCGAGATCATCGCCTTTAGCGAGAAGGCCGCAGCGTTCCGTGAACTCGGGTGCGAGGTCTTGGGCTGCAGCGTCGACTCCAAGTTCTCGCACTTGGCGTGGACCAACACGCCGCGGAAACAGGGCGGCCTGGGCGCGCTCGAGATCCCGTTGCTGGCCGACTTTAACAAGGAGATCGCCACGGCCTACGACGTGCTCATTGACGCCGGCGACGACATTGGCGCGACGTTCCGCGGCCTCTTTATCATTGACCGCGAGGGCAAACTGCGCCAAAGTACGGTCAACGACTGCCCCGTGGGGCGCAACGTCGACGAGATTTTGCGGCTCGTGGAGGCGTTTCAGTTCACGGACGAGCACGGCGAAGTGTGCCCTGCGAACTGGAAGAAGGGCGGCAAGACGATCAAGCCGTCGGTGGCCGAGTCGAAGGAGTACTTTGCCGCTGCGCACTAGAGCCGTGGAGGTACTACGGGGTGGTGGTGAGCCCGGGGACCTGTTCTCGGACAGGTGGTGTGAGGAGCTACGAGTGTGTGCCGAAAGATATCAACAATGACGCTGAAGCGCTATCTTAGCGGACTTTACCCATTGACTTCTTTCCGTTACTTCAGAGCTGCAGACACCTTGTGCTGTCTATTGTCAGGACAGAGTGGCTGTGTTGGTCGGTGCATACTGTACCGGCGGCTCTGCACGTACTGATTTTTGTTGCACAGGGTCTGTCGCCTTCGGTCGGTGCTGTGCTACGAGAGTGACTGGGGTCAACACGCAGACGACCACACGAACGTGTTCTGCCGAGGAGCAATAGCGACATGTACGAAGGCACACTCCGCCGCTGCAGGTCATTGATTCATATACGGACTGGTTCTATCTCGTCCTGGAGAAGTCTGGCGAGGCGGTCGGTCGTGCGCCTGTGCGCTTTGAATCGGACGCGCGACTGCTTCCCAGCATCGGCACAACGCCCTGACCTCGGAGCTCAATCATGGGGCAGTCAAACATCTTTACGCAGCTCGACTTGGCCTGTGAGGACAAAGCTGTGTCCTGACTCACTCGACTGCTGGCGCTCATGCTCGGCGTTGACGACGATCCAGAGACTGACGAGTACATTGACATCTTGTCGTCTCCGTGTCCGTCAAACGACTCGTAGACCGCCGCAGCAGGCTGCTTCCTCTGGCTGCAAGGGCCGCGGTAGGCATTAGCCTGCGCGTGTCGTTGCGTTGGCCTGTAGCCACTGCTGTTGCTCTCACTGCCGCCGCTCCAGTCCCCCTCTTCCGTCTCGTCGAACGTCCTCGTGACCGTGAGCTCAGGTTTGCACGCCACCGAGTGCTCCATCGACGAACTGTCGAGGAACTTGCACAGCACTTGGAACCAACGCGCCCATTCCCGAGGCACGAGAGCTCGAAGTTCCTCGCGTCGGGGCGCACCTTCCGAGTCGACGCCGATGATGTGGAACGAGTCGTTCTTGTCCGTGAGCGTCACGCGCAGGACCTGGTACCGCTGCTCGAGTCGACCGTTCACTGTGTCTTCGCTCGCATAAAGGCACAAGCTGTCGTCGCTCTTGAAGAGACAGTAGAACGGTTTCCACCGCTTGAGCACCAGTCCTTTGCGCTTCTCGAGCCAGCCACACTGAACCACAGCAGTCACCTCCTTCTTCTTTGCCAGTGGGAACCCCGACGAGGCCGCCGTAGAGCTCAGGTGAAAAGTGCCGCGATACACACAGTCCAAAGGTGGCGGACGCGCAGCGACACTTGTCCGTCGCAGCGCTTTCTTGTCGAACGAGTGGGGTCGCTGGCGGTCGAACTCTTTGCTCGCGCTAATTGTCCGTGCACTGCCCATGCTGCAGCTCAGGGGATTGAGCTTTGCCCTGTCGTCGTTGTAATACGACAGACTGTAGTCAACGTGGCGATTGTTTTTCTTCATAGCAGCAGTAGCAGTTGCAGTACTTGCAGTAGTAGTAGTAGTAGTAGTAGTAGTAGCAGTAGTGAACGGGTCAATATGATCGACAGTGCTGTATCGCGACCCACGAGAGCCCCAGCCACTCGATGGCGTCTGCACAGCCTCGTCTCGGCGCTCGCTGTTTTCCATTTGCCGTCGCACAGAGGCGGTCGTGAAGCTGCTAAAGTCAAAGCCACGTGCTGCGTCGGAAGTACCGTTCGGACACGTGGCGTGCACGTCAATGCAGTCGCGCAGAAAAGTGTCCACGTCAAAGGCCTCGCAGCAGTCCAAACGTGCGTCGTGGCTCGCAGTGGGTGTCGAGCTCCACCCGAAATCCGCCACCGAGTCGGACGACGCAGTTCTTCTTGTCGGACGTTGAATCGACTGCTGCAGCGATGGCGACAGAAGCTGCAGTCCACTTGGTCCCTTCTCAGTGTCCACCAATTCTTCCTGAGACATTGGCTGGGTCCGAGTTCCAGGCATGTCGACGAGCTATACGTTCGACAAGTATGTGTTCTGCTAGTCGCGTGGGGTGGACTGTAAGGTGCACTCGACCACACTGTTATCGCTTGCTACAGATAGAACACCGCCCAACTACGAGGATACGCACGGCGAGTTCGAGTACGCTGTAGTAGACAGCAAGTCAAGTCAAGTTGTTGCTGTTAGTTGCCTTGTTCGACCGATTCGTGTCGCTCGGCCGCTCGTTTCGAGGTGTCGCCGATGTTCAGTACAAATAAGCAGTGAGCACGACAATGAAGAACTGAGACGCTCGCGGTGTGTTGCTCGGCGTGGCCTTTATTCAAGAGAAACAGACGACCACATGAGCCCGGTAAGAATCAATGGGCCGTGAGCAGCTGGCGATAAAGGTCGAATCGAAATGGTAGCAGCTGACCGCTTGTTCTGTGGAGGTCGCGCGCGAGGAGGGGCAGTCTGATGAAAAAGCTGGCCGCGATCCTTAGTGCGACGCGACCACTACCAGCAACAGCACCACCACATTGGCTTCGCTCACACGCTGTATGGAGCACGAGCGCTATGTATGGAGAGGCCATCACTTCTACAGAGACTGTCGTGTAGAAACAGCGCCGGGTGTCCATGAATGACGATACATGTAGCTCACGCGCGTCACATCTCGACATTGTGTCTCGGGAGTGGGTTTGTAAGAGCCCATACTATGCGAAGTCCAACGATCTGACTCGACTCGCAGGCACAAGTGGCATAGAGACTGTTGCTACACGGTCAAATAGCGACCAAAGCTGCAAGCCGATCGAATCGCAGACTCCTGACGAACGCTGCTTTGCGAGAGAGATTCATGACTATCTATTGCACATGATGGTTACGCGCTAGAAGTCTGAAATCTTCTAAGCCTAGAATACAGCGCCGGTCGCGGGGTGGATCAAGGCACCCCTCTAGTGGTAGCGAAACTCCGCTAGCCTCAAGAGTAAAAAGTTCAAGGGAGGCATGTAAACGAGCCCCTCGAAGAACTGTCGACGCCCCTCTATGCTCACGCATAGCCAAGGCCGTTAATTGACGGACGCCGGTTGTCCAGAAATGGGCGACACTTTGAGCCGTCGTAGACTGCACGCCTCTGAACACGGCATCGTTGCGCTCGCTCCATAAATGCGTAATGCAAACGGAACACATTAAAAACCAAATCCGTCGCCACACCTTTTCCCCCGCTGCGGCATCATCGTGAAACCGCTCGAGCAACCGAGACCGCTGAAACGCCGGGATCGCCGGAGCCTGTCGATTCGCACAGTTGCTGAGACAACTATGGACTACCGCACTCGACACAGAAGCGCCGATCCAATGGCTGATGAACTTCGCCCAGCACGCGAACGCTGCTTTGCTGTAAAGGGCCTCGCGGGAACTTTAATCGATAAGCCGAAGCGATGTGTCGTGGCCAACTATGCCTGACGTTCACGTACGCATCTTTTGCATACCCCTCCACCATCTTCGCACGCAAGTTGTTTACGCACGATATTGAAGAACAGCGCAGTAGAGTGTGGGCCTCTATGCGGTGGATGCAATCACAAACACACGGCTTCTGGCTATCAAGCGCAGTCACATTCCCATCATAGTGAGCGCAAGAGTGCGTGCTTGCAATAAGGCGCGTGTGGGCTTCTTATGGCCTCCAGTTACGCGCTCTGTAACCAGTAGTCAGTCGTCGCGACGGTAGGTATCGAGTCCGTGCGCATCCCTTAGTGAACCCGATACTACGAGCTGCGGACATCGTGCACAGTCCATGAGAAAAGGGTTCCAGAAAAACAGCCTGCGGATCGACCAGGAAAGGTTGAGCGTGTGTGTCACGTTGTTTTCTCTACAGCACTGCATCTCCATGAAAACGTCCATCTGAACGAGGCAGATGCAGGTGCACCGTGGAAGACTTCAAGTCGATGGAAGTCGCTGCAAAGGTCTGCAGCGTATTCGTTTGTGGCACATTGTTCAGCCGTAGTGTCTTTTTATCGCTTTGTGTGAATGCAGTTTTTGCAACCTACAGCAGTGGTAAATTACGAGAAATATTCACCCCAGACGATTGCTTTGAAAAAAAACACAAAGGTGCAGTCTGTTTGGGAGTCTGTTAGTGTGAACCACCGTAAAAACAAACCATCTATCCGCGCCCCGACAAAAAAGTATCCATCGTCTCGGAGCCACATGGACGCCTTTGACTTCCTCGAGACGCTGCCGACGGCTACGCTCGAGCGTCTATTTGAAGATCCATGGGCGTGCCAAGCCATTTTCCAAGCACTCCCTCCACTCGCACAGCAGTTTGTCATGCGTCTACTGCCCACGAACGCTGTCGTTCCGCGCAAATTACTGGAACAATGGGTCGTCCACGAACCTGGAGACGTCGACCGTCTGCCGCCACAATTCCAAGAAGCCATACGTAAACTGGAAGGACTTCGAGTGTTTATCCAGCAGGAAGGAGGTGGATATCGACCACATCCGACGTTCCAGAAGCAGCTCATGGTGAGGCAGACGTGTCCAAGTGCTTGACAATTGTATCGAGATTCTCCAATGTGCTGACAATTCATTTCGTTGTTGGATATATTTCTTTCTGTTGGTATTGGATTCGTCGTCTTTGTCGGCAGTACGCGCTAAGTAACTTGGGTGGATCTCCGTGGGAACGTGGCCGACAATATCTGTCGAAAGATCCGGATAACACGTTCGCCCCAGCCGATTTGGAACGATATGCTCGAGCGAGGTGGGACTCGGTGCTGCATTATATGGTGGGCTCGACTGCAGTGCAAGAGCCACCGCAGTCAGTTGTGGACATCTTGCTGCGTACTCGCCTCTTGCAAGCTAGTGGCGCGGACTCGCGAGCACTCCATATTACCGACACGGGGTATGAGTTTATGCTCAAGGACATTCACGTACAAATGTGGATCTTCATGCTCGAGTACATCCGCACGCTGGACAACACGGGCACACTCAAGCAAGAGGACATTCTGCAGTTTCTCTTCCAGATCAGCTATTGCCAGACAGGAGGTTTCTATGCCGTCGCGGACCTTACCGAGACACAGCGGCTGCTTCTGGGCGACTTCATTGACTTTGGCCTGCTCTTCCGCAAGCGCTTGACCTCGGATCGCTTTTACACGACAAGTCTGGCAGTAAACCTGATTTTCGGTGGCTCCACGGGTCAAAAGCGAAGCCATGTGAGCCTCACGAGCTCATTTGCGGGCGTGCGCGCTGGACACAAGTCGCAGATCGCAGATCCCCACCAAGCGCCAGCTCTTGACCACGGCGCCCAGTTGCGCATTGTGGTCGAGACGAATTTCAAGATTTACGCCTATACGACGTCCACGCTCCACGTTGCAATGCTCAGTGTCTTTGCAGACATTGTGGCCCGATTACCAAATCTCGCCATCGGCTTTATCACGCGCGAGAGTCTGCGCTCAGCTCTCATCCACGGCATCTCTGCGCAACAGATTTACGACTTCCTGATGAAGCATGCGCATCCCAAGATGCGCCACAACACGCCAGTGATTCCCGAGAACATTGCGGATCAGATTTACTTGTGGGAGCGCGAGCGCAACCGCGTGCAGTTCTTGGCCGGCATCCTCTTTGACGGGTTCAACACCAAAGAAGATTACGAGAGCGTGCGGGAGTACGCGCTGACGCTCAAAGTGCTCACGTGGTCGGACCCGATCCACTTTCGCATGTCGATCGCGAGCGCTGGAATCGACAAAGTGCGTCACTACATACAAAATGAGCTCTCGTCTCGAGGGTGAACAACACCGTACGATTGCAGCGTGGGTGACAAGTGAAGTATACTTCAAGTGTGTGGTTGATAGATAAGATGGAATAACTTACTAATGCAGCACTCGAATAATGGTAGCGGCTCCAGTGGCTGGCAAAGGAAGCCCCCAATGCGTCCCGATGCGCAAAGCGAGTGGCTGCTGCTGTCATGTGGCCGATGCAAAGCACTCCTTCTCGTTGGTCGTACTACCGTCATCAGAGTAGCGACTGCGCGGAGACGAAAGAACTGACGAAGTGGGCAGAGCAGACGATGTCGTGTCGAAGAAGCGTTTGTAGATCGATCCGCATAGCATCATCACTGTACAGAGGGCACACAGATCATCAGACACGTTAGCACTGTATTTCTCTCGCACAACGCCATGACGACATTACCTTTTGTAGATGTTGATCCGGCGGGCTTTTTTCCATAGAGCTCTGTTGACAAACAAACGAGAACAAGTGCGTCATTTACACAGTCACACGACAAAAACGTGTAGACCAGTTTCGTACTTGATTCTTCGACCACCTCGTGGTGAAAAGTAGAGTGGCCACACATGCAGCCGACATGGTTCGCCCGCGTCGGCTCTCGGTCATCTTGCGGACACGGCTCGATCGTCTGCATGCGGTACACGCAGCATCGACCAGGGCGGCACAATTTGCACTTCCCTCGCAACTGTCCCTCCAGGTCGCGCTTGAACACTACGTGGTCAATAATGTCCTGCGGAACGCCCTTGAACGTCGTCGTCTCTAGCACAGCGTCCACATTTGCTCGGACGTAGTCCGCACAAATCTCCAGCAGCGACGGTGGCGTGAGCGCTCCAATGTCGATCGAGTATAAATCCTGCAGTCGATCCGTTCCATCGTAGCCTCCCAGCAGATACATTTTGCTGCTCACAACCACCGCCCGGTGAAACGTCCGGCTGCTCGGGATGCTGCCAGCAGTGCAGACTTCGCTCCACGTATTCGTCACCAGGTCGAGACACTGCAAGTCGTTGAATCGACTGTGCGTCTTGTCGACGCCGCCAAACACAAACATATTGTTGCCATAGATCACGGCCGTGTGGCGGTACCGATGGGGCGGGCTGCTGCCCTTGGTCTCCAGCTTGCGCCACTCGTTCGTAATGAAGCTGTACTCGTGCAAGTCATTCAGCGTGTCGCGGCCGTCCCACCCGCCAAAGACAATCAAGCGGTTTGTCTCGGCGTGCACGACGCCGCTGTGGCCAAACCGTCTCGACGGCGTCGCGCCCAGCGCCTGCAGTCGCTGCCAGCACTGGGCGTGCAGGTCGTAGCCGCAGAGGTCATTGAACCGGACCGAGCCGTTGTAGCCGCCAAAGATGTAGATGCTCGAGGCGTGCAGCACCATAATGTGGTCCGTGCGAGCTTCGGGTCGGTCGGCCACGACGCTCGGCATCTGACGCCAGCGCGCGTCGTCAAAGTTAAAGTAGTACAAGTCGTTAAAGTAGTTGCCGTCGCGGCCGTCGTAGCCGCCAAAGATAAACATGTCGCTCTGGTGGACGACGCCGAGCGCGCCCGAGCGTCGGGGCGGCAGTAGACCGCGCGTCTGGACTTGGGACCACGTGCTCGAGGCCACGTCGAGCTGGTAGAGGTCCTGTTGCCGTCGTCGACGATCCGTGCCGCCAAACACGTACACGCGGTCCCCTACACGGCGTTCCAGAGCACACACAGTAACGTAAACAGGAGCACCGAAACACCTCCTTGCATCACATGGCGCATCGCGGCTCGACAGACACTCGTCGTACCTTTGCTCGAGACAGTGTGGCCCGTGCGTGGACTATAGACGTCTCCATGTGGCTGCAGCTTCTCCCACGCACGCACTTCGAGCCGACGGAGGGCTGCGCAGGCGCTGCTGGCGGGCGCAACGGCATCGCACGCTGTCGACTGGAGGTCCTTCTCGGCGGTTGTGATGGAAAGTATCGCCATACTAAGTCGATGGAAGAGGAGCAGACGGCAAACGCTCGTGCGGGAAAACGCTCGTGCGGGTGGAGCAGGAGGACGTACGAAGTGTGAGAGGTACAGCCCAAAGGCAGTCGGGTGTCGGGTCGAGTCTACGCAGCTCTCGCTCGAGTCGTCGAATGCCACGTCTGGACCCGCGGCTTTGGCGGCTCTGTCAACAGCCAGGAGGAGTTTCTCAGAAAGCCGTTATGTTGCACCTCGTGCTCGAGCAGCAGCAGTAGTGGCAGTGGAAGCAGTGGCTGTACTTCAACGCACGTGCTGTCACCTCGTAGAGTGAAGAGAACGGTTTTTAGACACACGCGCGCGCACACGAATGCGGAATGCGCGAGAGTGATGGTCCCCGACGTTTCCCTTTTTGTCGGCAGTGGGATGGACCAGTGCGCACTCACTGCGCGCTCTGAATTGCAAATCCCGCACTGAAGAGGACCTGCGCGCG
Organism: Hyaloperonospora brassicae; assembly: GCA_947650285.1. NCBI lineage: Eukaryota > Oomycota > Peronosporomycetes > Peronosporales > Peronosporaceae > Hyaloperonospora > Hyaloperonospora brassicae. Next base: position 26,715 of record CANTFL010000641.1, read on the forward strand.
CACGCAGTGCGGGCCGTGGCCGTGGCTTCTGTTTTGCCCCGCCGGGCTTTGCTGCCATGCAACCACTACTTGGCTTCACTATGCACGCGACTTGAAGTCTCTGTTGCGTGATGTGCTGCTGCGCGACACACAGGTGGTGGAAAGGTCGGCCACATCTGTGACGTGTGTTCACACGCGCGTTGTAAGGCGGTGGACGCCCCAGCGCCCGTTGTGTTTCTCGCGCAGGTCCCTCCCACACTTACTGGGCTTACGTCCATGGAATTGGGACGGAGGAAGAAGGACTGCGATGCTGCGAGACATCTGGACGCATTTTGGGCCGGATCAGTTAGCAGCCCGTAAGAGACCATTTAGGAGTTTTGCAGGTTCAGATGATAAAAAACGGCTGGCAACGGCAATCGCGGCCGCACGCTGATCCCCTGTCATTACACTGCCAATTGTTCGTGGCTGTAATTTGTATGTAATTCATCACTGCTTCAGTTTATGGATTGCTCTGCAGTTTTAGCCGTATACATTACGTCGCTAAAAAGTCGGTATATAGAGATTTTACCTCCACACTTTGAGCAAAAACGTAAGACGCATTTTGGACAAGTGGCGCAGCTGAACCGAGAACATGTCGAAAGACTGTTGTCAGTTGACTCGAAGAACAACCACGAGAGTGCGCGAAACTATGTGCGCCGGGCGCTGGCACTGTCGAGCACACTGGACACAGCAATATAACGACCTTGACGCGAAGTCGTGATTCGATCGATCATCGTTCGAAGACGCAAAAACGAGGCACGTTATCGAAATGTTTAGTCGTGGACAAGTCGCGTTTCCCGCGAGTGTGGTAATAAAAGCCAGTCAAACGTGCACATGACTACAGCGTGGACAGTAGCTTTTTGGCCCTATCATCATCTGTGGTACCGCTTTCCTGGAACCGCGCCAAGTTCGGGCGAATCGACGATCGATGGAGACACATCACGGATCGTGCGTAGAAGAAGTATCGCGCCTGACGCCTTGATGCGTCTAATCTGCATTACAATGAACTCTGACCGGAAGGTCATCCTTCCACTGATTCTTTCTCCTAGATTTCTTACGCTCTGCAAGAAACCAACGTCTATTCGTGACAGATAGGGAGTGCAAGAGTACACCAAACACATGTGCATGCAGCGGTAGACTACCACGTTCGACACGTCAGCTTCACGTGGTTTGGAAGTGACTGGACGGGTAAGTTTGTTTGCGATCTCTCGGCACACAATGCGGACGACATCATCTTTATTGTCAAGCGCTCATAAAATCCGAGTCATTCTTTCACTCTGTTTCGATCGTCGAGCAACGTTAGCAAAAGTCGCCATCCGGCTTTCCGCGCCCGACTCAGAACTTGATACACCATCGAATCGCATGCTTTCACGCAAATCGACGGCTCGCACTGCTTGTTCGTGCGGTATCGACAAAAGCGCGGTCGAGCGCATGCTTCTTGAGAGGATCGATGGTGCCACCACCCTGGCCGAAAAATCACAATAACGTCCACCACGAAAAATCCAGTTTACGACAAGACTCGGTTGCGCATACAAAGCGCAAGTCGCGCCGACAGTCTCTCCCACACCTTCTTTCGAAACTAGACAGTCGCAAAAGAACACTACGGCACGGAAAACGATTCGTACTACCAGCAGCAGCACCAGCAGCAGCAGCGGTAGTCATAGCAGTCGGAAGCCGTCGTCGTACCAGTAGTCGTCGTCCTATAACGACTAACTGACTGATCGACTGATCGACTGGTCGGCTGACTGACTGGTCGGTCGCTACGAGGCGTCTGGCGCCCCCTCTCTCCGTGTCTGGAAAAGAACCGAAGAACGCCCCACCCAACCCGAGTAAAAGACACCTCGACCGAGCGTCGATCGACTCCCACCGCTGACGCCCCCCCCCTCTTCCTTCAGTATGAGGCGGGCCTTGACGCTCGGCGTCCGTCTGGCGACGCTCGCTCTATGCATCCAGTTCGTCCTGATGACGACAGCACAGGCCGTGTCGCTCCGTAACGGCACAGCGCCTGGCAGCGGCAGTGGGAGTCCCACCGTCGCGCAGCTCTTGGCTGACGTCCAGACGGCAGTGGCCGATGACCCGGCGCTGGCCCACATGTTTGACATTGAGAACGCCAGTGAACTGAGCGACGCGGAGCTCACGTCGCTCTTGCGGGACCTCTTGAACACGAGCGTCTTGGGGTCCGCGAGCGCCAGTGCAAGTGGTAGTGGCAGCGGTTCCGAAGGGTTCGACGGATCGATGGAACGTCGAGAGGACGCGTCGGCCGCGACAGACCCTACGACGCCGTCGGGTGCGCTCAAGAGCTGCTCACTGTCAGGGACCATAGCCGTCGTGGCGACGGGTGTGGCACTTGGCGTGGCACTGGTGTGGTAGACTGCCAGGACTAGGGTCGGCAGCACAGCAGATGGGGCAGATGATATGGAAGACGAAGATGCAGAAGCAGAAGCAGAAGAAGAAGAGACGAACTACGGCACAAACAATGACGGGGCACGTGCAATGGTTTGCTGCTGTACTTCGTTTGGGCGAGTGCGATTCAGTTCTGTCGGCTGTTTTTTCGCCATGTTTCCACGACAAGAGGGCTCGTTGTCGTAAAGAGAATGCACGGGTTGTCGTAATACAGGCCTCGAACCAAGTTTAGTTTATTTGAGACCGCGCATTGATGCGAGTGTTTTATTCGTGAGTTCGTGGGAATTGGCCGTTGGCTGTTGGATGCGATTGCAGGTGTCATGGGCTGCTCTGGTGCTACTGCTGCTGCTCTCTGGTGCTGTGTGCTCGGCACTGGTTTTGATTCATGCGGAAGGAAGAAAGAATACGAAAAGAAACAGTCGCTGATGATGACAATGCCGTCGAGTCGATGACAAAATTACCGCTGTCAAAACTCAGTCAACTGGACATGTGGCGAAGGAGGAATTGTCAAAACTGCGTTTGTTTCGTTTTCCTGTGTCGAGTGTTTTGTTTGTTAGGAGCTGAAGCAGCAGTCGGTTGAAGACACGGAGAACACGTTTGATGTTGCGTTGATCACGTGGACGTGACGGGGCTACAGCAGCTAGCGTAACAACATCGCAGCGGTCGAAAGGAAAAAACAGCAACATGTAGCATGATACAACTTGCAAAGCAAAGCGACAGATTTGGTAACAAAGAGCATCGACATTGGAAAGCAAGTAAACGTCGAGACGCTGCATGACCTATCTGCACTACAAACGAAATGAACGCAGAATGGTGGAAACGCCATGTCGAAATAGATGGCAAAAAGGCGATGTTATCTCCGGTCGACGTGGTCGTTTACACAATCGTGGCGTAACAAAGTCAGCAACCTCTATGTTCGACATCGAAAGGTAGGACCGACGGTGTAAAAAAGAGGTAGTCCACAGACTCCAGTGGGGTTCTTGGTTGACATCCGCCAATGCGTTTCGCTACAGCATAGATCAGCCAAAATTGAACAAGAGCTGTGGATTTGTCTCCATACAAATGCTAGCGATAGTACAAACACGCTTTGTTTTTGCCATCGACGTGACGGCCACACGACCAAAGAGGCTGAACATATCGGCTGCCCTACAACAGACGAAAAGTGGACGAAAAAATGACAGTAGTGCTCAAACACAATATTTCGAACCTGGAGTAGAGAACAGCGACAACAATTGTGCGAATAGTTACATGTCCAAAGTCAGGAAGACACGTAGGAACTACCTGCCACATGCTCGAATACCACTACAGAAACCGTTCGTTCGGTCGTGCAGATGCTCGATAGCACAAAGCGGTATTCCGATCAGGTCAGCGAGAGCTTAACAACTGGAGCACTTGCGCTGTCTGCTTAGGAAGCACAACATGCGTACATGAATGCCGCAAGCCTTAGGCTGCACAAAACCAGAGTAAAAAATGAGAGTAACTTCATATTGACAAACCCCTATGAATCCGCTTTGGTTTCGATCTCGACGCTCGCACAGCGTTTCTTCCGCTACTACGTGAGCTGAATATGTGAGTAGTCGCTGTTGCCAAAGTTCTCGAAACACCGGCGACAGACGACTACGCTCGTCGTGTGGCCGCTGAAAGTCTCGACATTTTCCTTTGACCAGCACGAAGCACACGCTCGGTACATGCAGATCTGACACCGCTTCGATCGACGCGTTGGGGTATCGAGTACTTTGAGTCGAAGGCGCTTCGTGCACGCGACGCACCGCGAGATATTTGCTTCTTCATTGTCGCGGTACTCGACGCCCGACCGACTGCTAAAGCTGCCCTGGACACTCGAGTGGTTCGCTGGACGCGGTCGCAGGAGCAACAAATCGGCGAGACGATGGAGGCTCCGGGCAATGGCCATCAGTCGAGTGCGCACGGTCTCCGAGTCGGCATAGCCTTCTGGAATACTTTGGGGAGCAGTAAACGTAGCGTGGAAGCTCACGCGCGAGCGAGGGCCCGCACAGGCGTCGGTCTCTGGCACTGGTTCAACTTGATACGAGGCCGTGATGCCGTGCAACTGCGTGACACGCTGTTTCTTCATTTTCCCCGCCGTGAGTTCCGTGTCCGGCATGGAACTCAGGACAATGGTGAACCCCATGGGCTCGTCCACCACCCCGTGACCAGATGACGACAAAGAGGATTCCGTCGAGCCATTTGTAGGGGACGACCCGAAAGTGACAGATGCCACAGCGCGAGGTCGATAGTGATGCAGGAAACACCACTCTTCGTTCCGAGCAAATCGTCGCGCGTGCGCAAAACAGGCCGTGCGAACTGTCGCGTGGTCGCCCGCATGGACGCTAAAGTCCTCTTGCTTAGGTCTTCTCGTGTCTTTCTCCTCGCCGTCGTCGTCGTCGTCGTCGTGCTCGTCCTGATGGAACGCTTGAGGCTGCACTTCATGGACAATCGATCCGTAGATAAACTGGTCCCCAAAGAACTCGCGCGCCACTGCATTGTACTCACTTTCGGTCCGCGAGCGGAGCAAAGGCTCAATGTCCCGTGGGTCACACGCCACTTCGCCTGTCGTAAGCACTTCAAAGTCTTCTCCCTTGTCCCCCATGCGGCGGGAAAGCATTGCAAAGCCTGCAATGTCTTTGCAGTCCCACATGACAGATGGCACGCGAAGCAGTCGCTTCTTCCGACTGAAAACACTGGCTTGACACGCCCGATGGATCAACTCAGCATCGGACACCCGCACTTTCCGTGCCGAAAGCACAAACTCGTTCGACTCGAAGCCGTGGCACGGCGACATGAGGGGCGAGAGTCGATCGGTTGTAGCCGTTCGAATGGAGCTCGTCAAGTGCGGTCGGTGTCGAGTGGCAAGGCAGATCGAGTCTGGCGCGTGCCCGCACGACTCGTCGACCGTCCCGAGCCGCACCTCGTGGTGGTCGGGATCTTCTTGCTGGTGATTCCCGTCACGGTCATGATGAACGTCTTTGCTTCTCGGTGACCGTTTTCGACTCGGTAGAAACGACAAGTGGAGTTTCTGCGGCATGAGATGTGTGTGTATAATGTGCGTGTGCGTATCGAAACGTCGTTGTCGTCGTCGTCGTCGTCGTCGTGACTAGTAAACGAAAGGACAAATGGACTTGTGCGCGTACGCCGTGTGCGTGCTATTGGCAAAGAAAGTCGAATGCAAAGAGGCAGGTAGGTACGTGTGCCTCCTGATAGCTCTGGACTGCTCACCAGCCGTGAGTAAGGACTCGTCAGTCACGAGGAATCGCGCGCCCGTCTCGTGAGGTTTTCAGAGAGCACATTTGCCTCAAAGCTCGTGGCCAGCACAGCACGTCTCTGCTTTCTAGAGAGTCGCCACTGCCTCTTTTGAGCCGAGATATAGTTTACAACAACAAGTGATAGGCGACGATCCCACAGCACACAGAAATCCGGACTTCTCTCTTCTTCTCGAGGGGTTGCACCAGGCGCCAACGTCGGACCAAGGGCGACATGGTATCGATGCTAATGATGACGATGACGATACTACTCACAAGACGTGGGTACGTGCGTCCATGTGCCTATTTCGTGCTGGTCGATACAAGTCGTACGGTGCTGCTGGATGTTATTCATCCTCTCGACTTGTTCACGATCGCCCTGAAGAAACGCCCGTCGGTACCTCTCCAGTCAAACAAACAGTCACTGAAAGCTGTTGTGCGCTACAAAGTGTAGTAAACCTCTTTCGATACGTCGTCCCCACTTCTCGCTCTCTCTCTCTCTCTCTCTCTCTCTCTCTCGACTGAATCGCCGCGTCCCACGTATCCAGTAGTACCCAGTTCGGACCAAGTGGCTCGCTCGAAACGATAATCGATGGCGATAGTCACTGCAAAACGACGCTGCGTTACGACTACAACCCCTGTCGTCCCTTTGCGACTTAAGACGTGGAGAATCCCGTGGACGACAGCATCGTCCAAGACGAGAGCGCACCACAACGCACTTGTCGCGACTGCGGCCGTGCAACGTTTCCAACGAAAACCCTCAGCTCACGTCGGTCGGTCTTTGCGGCTCAATGTTTGTTTAAAACGTGGGGTCGTTGCGTATGCCCACGTGCTTCGTCCATGGGTGTTGTGTTTTTTTTCTTACCATTACAATACGACCGCAAACGAGTGATGTTGTAGCAAGAGGGATCATCGATGTCGCTTGAGTGCAACGAGACGCCGCGTAGATAGTACTTGAACAACCCAATTACAAAGAGACTAAACGATCGGTAATGTCGAGATACTGCATTTGACTACAACTATAACACAAGTGGACGGACGGGATGTCCGTGCGTCGATCTTCGCAACGCACACATACAGACAGATGCATTCACAACATCGATACAAATCGTTCCTTCTCGTTCACGTCCACACTCACTCCCACGATGTCTGCTGCATGGCCTCTGCTTTTGTTCGGATGATCCGAGACGCGATCTCGCCAAAGCGCACGAGCGTATCGTACTGCATCCGCGTAATGTCCATCGTCGACGTATGGACGCAGCAAATAGAGCCCACGACGAGTCCATCAGGTCCGACAACGGGGATCCCGCAGTAGTACTTTGCCCCTTGGAACTTGACGGGATTGAGGTTGTAGAACCGAATGTCGGCTTCCGGGTGGCGCACAATGAACGGCGCCGTGCCCATCATCAAGTGCTGGCAAAACGTATGTTCCCGCGGCAACAGCGCGTGCACGAGCTCCGCCATCGTGCAGCTCAGTACCAACTGATGCGTCGCGCCGACGATCGTCACCATGACGCAAAAAAAGCCCATCTCGCGGCGCAAGAAGGAGCAAATGATGTCGAGCTCCGGCAGCGGCTCGTTGTAGTCCATGAGCCGTACGCGGGTGATCCACTCGAGCCGAGCGACTTCGTTCGCAGGAATCGGCGCTGGGGGCGACCCCACCTGTGCGTCCGCTGGGTGCACCGCATAACTCCGTTCCACTGCATTCGCAAGCACACAGTCTTCTGCTCGCGGTGCGTCCGTCGTCCGGCGTCGAAAATACGCTTCCACTGCAGACATGTACTCCCGCTTCTCGTCCTGCACTGGACCTTCGTTGGCTCCTCTTGTCAACGCCACGGGACCGTCTTCCGCCTTGTGCCGCCCAAGGAGCATCTTGATCACCGTCACGGCCGCTTCTTTCGTAGCTTCGGCCGCGAGGTCGTTCTCAAAGCTGTGGCCAAGAAGAGGTCGCGACGGCGCCGCAGGTGGCCCTTCGAACTCGGAGTCGTCGACGATCCGCAAAACGCCGCGACTGCCGTCGCGCACGTTCGAGTAGTCGCAGCGGTCGACCCACTCGAGGCACCGCGTGCAGACGCCGAGCATAACGACGTGACCGCTGCTCGTTTCAATGGGCTCGCGCGACCAGCACGTGCGGCAGACGCTATAGGCGCAGAGGTGGCACCGGCGCGCGCGGCGGACGATGGCACTCAGGCGAAGGCCTTTGGTGCACGCCACGCAGCGCGTGTTCGAGTGCAACGAGGTGTCCGGTACGGCGTTGACGAGCGCTTCCGAGGCAAACACTTGGACACCCAACCGCCGGCGGCGCACGACGGCCGGCAGCCGCGCAATGCCGTGGGCAAAGGCCACAGCCCGTGCCCGTGTGGCTTTCTCACTCGCACTGGACAGGTGCTGTGACTGGTGGTGAGCTGAAGCAGACGATGACGAAGAAGACGAAGACGAAGACGAAGCGTGTGAAGGGGTACGCGTCGAGGCGTAGAACACGACGCGGAGTTTCGTCGACGTGCCGTCGCTCACGTCTTTTGACACGGCGGGGACAGTGTCAACGACAACGAGCGTCGAGAGGTTGGCAATGTGACTCACGCGGCCTTCCACTGCTTTGCCCGTGGCCACGTCTTGAGGCGAGAGCGAGAGCCGAAGGATTGAGAACCCCTTGGACAAGTCGGCTTCGGAAGCGACGGGTGCAAAGGTCGTGGGCTGGAACGAGTCGAGGAAACACCACTGCTCGTTGCGGGTGAGGAGGACGTGCGGGCGAGCAAAGCACGCGGTTTTTACCGTCACGTGGTGCGTTCCATTGACGTTGGGCGGGTGTGCGGTCGGCCGCTCGAGGTCGTGCACGAGACTGCCGTAGATAAAGCGGCGGCCGTAGACGGCTTTCATAGCAGTGTTGAACTCGGGTTCACTTGTCGGGCGGAGGACGCCAACGAGTTCGTGCGCACTGCAGGCAATGCACCCGACGGCTAAGACTTCAAAGACGCCAGAGGTGGAGCTGCTGGTGGTGGAAGAAGAAGGCGAAGAAGAAGGCGAAGGGGTTGTGTGGAGGTGCTGTGCTTTCGTGTCGTTCTTGAGACGGGTGGAGAGCTCAAAGGTCTCGCGACGAGCAGTGGCGCTGAGGCTGATACACGACGTGCGGTGACTCGCGTCCCAGGAACTCAGTGGATCGGCGAGCGCTGTCTGGAGCGCGAGCGCCGCGTCGCACTGGTGCAGACGCGACAAGAGCTCGTTGTCACTTAGGCAGACGTTGCGCAGGGGATACTGACGTTGTGGGTGTTGTTGTGGGTGTTGTTGTTGTTGTTGTGGTGAGAGTGGCGCTGTGGCAGTGGCAGTGGCTGTGTGAGACCCATTGCTCGCCGTGCGTGAAATGGGACGCGCTCGACCGCTGAAGAACGGCATGTCACGCGCGCAGAAGGCACTGCTGCAGAAGGTGATGTCACTTGATAGTGGACGTCCACTGGCGACGACGGACGCGGGTGCGGGCAAAAGACAAAGTGCGTGGCGAGCGCACTTGCGACTTGGCGGGGGGTGTCACGTGGGCAAAGCGATGGACGCGTTCCGTCAAGTTGTTCATTGATCGGTTCAAAGTGCAGTGAGCGAGTGCACTTGTTGTCGTGTCCAGCGAAAAGTTCAGATACGTTGGGGAAAGCAGCAGCGACAAAGGGGAAGAGGTGCACGACGGTGTGTGCGGGGTGTGTGTGTGTGTGGGTTCCTCGCCCCCTGCCCGACGCCATAAGCTCTGGCGAGCGGACAGTCGGCCCGCCAACTGGTTTGAAGAGCAGGAGGAACGCGGCAGATGGGCAGTGTGGATCAATGGTCGACGATGGCCACCGAGAGTGGTGTAGCGCGGCCATTGGAACGGCGACGGCCAGTGGCGAAGTCATGCGGTATCCTGCAAGCGATCGAGCGCGCGTCCGTCATGACGCGGTAGTTCTGAATCGAGCACGAGGATGGGATCGACGCGGGACCTGTAGCTGTGGTGCCTCCGCTGCAGCAGCAGCAAAAGGTTGTGGTAGGGGGCGGTCGATCTTGCTGCATGGGGTTCAACGGGGTAGGCAGCTTCAAGTGAGTGGAGCGAGCCACGTGCTTGTCCTCAAGTCCCGAGCAAGTCACTGGTCGCAAAGGCACTGCCTCACGTGTGGGGAATGGCCGTAGACTTGACGCGAGCTCCAATTGAAGACGACGTGGAAGCAGCTCCGCAAACACTGTGCAACAAAAGCACATGCGTATCGACACATTCGCAGTGTTCCAGCAGCTTCCCTCGTAGGACGTACGGCTATCGCTGCCGTATAGCACGTCAACTTGCTTTGCACGCTTGTCAACGCAGTCAACATGCTCGACAATGATAACCAGAGGCCGTGATGGCGAGCACGATCGATGCCCCAAACTCGTTTCGCGCAATCAAAGTCGCGTAGCAGAGCTTCAAGCACGTACATCCACCACGTATCGTCAACGTTTACGCACTTGATCCTGTCTCTGGAACCACACGTGCGTAGGGCCTTCCGAGCACCGTATCATATATATATTCGAGAGCGCTGCATGAAGACACCCACGAGCTTTGCTCGACACTGGACACTCGATGGGATAGTTGGACACGGGATGCGTCAATTCCTGGCAGATCGCAGAAGATCGGATGACCTAATGCCTCTCTTGCTTGAAGTCTCGCTCGTATGGTGGGTAAACCTGGATGCGAGCTTTCGGCTGTTGCGACACAGGAGGGAAGTGGGTGCACACGCACCAGTCGCCACGTAGCAGCAGCACTCGAGAACAGCGGCTGCAATCATCGGATAGATGTACCAATGGACACGATATCTCGGCTGAAGAGCGATCTGCTGTTTCTTGTGTCGGCCCTTCCAGCAACTTCCAAACATGTCGAGAGAAAAGAGCGCATCGTTCAGTCGCGCCAGTCTCACAGTGGCGGGAAGACACATCCCAACTTGGACGGCACGAACCCGTCCACCTCCTCGCGCAAAAATGCCGCGAGCTCTCCACGTCGTTTCACAGTTTGCCGACCAACTAAATCAATGTCGACGGCACAAACCCATTGCACCACATCAACGTGACGGTTTACCATTGCCTCGAGCAGTCCATCAGTCGACACGAAGCTCGTGTCCACTCGTGTCGATCGATCTGTCGAGGTCGGATTGTCACTGCGTGTCGCGCTCTGCTTTGTGAGAGAGACCATTTGACGACCGACGTTTGCTTGAAGCCAACGCAGCACACGCAATTGGCCGTGTCCAGCAGCGGCATCAGCCATGGCCTTCACGACAGCCATCTTGTGAGCACTGCCAGGCACATTTCGGAAAAACGGAAACTTCTCGTGCAGCCATGCTAGAACCCCGATCTGCCCAGACCGTGCAGCAGCTAGTAGAGCGTCGTTCCACATCGTGAGTCTTCCTAGCTTTGCATGAAGCTCTGCTGCTGGTACGTTCAAGAATATCTCGCAGTTTCCACAAATCCATGTCACGACGTCGAGGTGACCCATTGCACTTGCTACGTGGAGAGCATACTCGACTCCGTGTTGACGGAATCGCTCTTCAGTTCGTTTGGGCTGGAAAGTAAGAAACACGTACGTGAGGTAGACAAACTGCCGATACTTCACGCCCCATTCCACAATCGACGAGTCGCCCATGAGAGTCGGACTGTGTGTTTGAAACCATTGGAGCGTATGCCCCGCTTTGGTGTACCGCATGATCGCAGTGAACGTCTGCACGGTAAACAACTGCGGGTGTTTTACCGAATAAAGCAGTTCCAGCACCGTGAGGTCTCCACGCTGGGCTGCCCACAGCGGCATCCACTCGAGGTTTAGTGACAACTCGGGACAATACCGTAACACAAGGCGCACAAACTCAGTTTGCCAGTACGGACTTGTCTTGGCTGGCAACGCCCATGCAAACGGATCGAATCTGGATCGCCGGTCATCAGCAAGTGCTCGGACACTGACCAAACGGCTTGGAACTCCATTTGCAACAGGTCCGACTTCACTGCCACTTGTCGTCGCACTTGGCGCGACAGATGCAGCGGTAACGGGGACAGAGTCTGAGGACCCAGCGCTGGACTCGCCACTGCTACCACTGGAAGAAGAAACTGCAGCAAGTAGATCCTCGTCAGTCATGCTTCGACCAGCCACAGAACGCGACACGAGCTCGCGCTCTTTCACCAAATGGGCAAAGCTCGGAGCTGCCAGCTTGTGCTTCAGCAACCACTCAATCATGTCAAAGTGACGGAGCACCGCACAACGATACAGCGTGATGCCATCTACGACATCGAGTTGCCGCGCACATTCAGTGGACGTGTAGTTATCACACGACAGTCGTCGCTCAATTGGCGTCAGTGACAGTTTCGGGAGCATCGCGTCAATGGCGTTGATTGTTACAGCACGGCATCGCCGCTCTCGCACCAAAACTATCTCCTCCGGTCCGGCAGGATACCTGTCGACTCGCTTCTTGATCCATTCTGCCATTTCCACATTACCTGTAGGCGCGGCAGCAATCAGCACGTGCGGTGACCATACGTTAAGCTGCTCGACAACATACGCCAACAGGCCAAGGTTACCACTTGCAGCTGCCTTCTCAGCAGCGGCGCAAGACAAAGTCTGCTTGATCTCGACTGGAACGCGATCTGCAATGTACTTGACGAGCTCAACATGACCCGAGCCAATAGCGGCTTCAAGTGTGCGCTGGTCTAGTGGCATCTTCATCTCGCTGTGAAGATACTGCAGCGTCTTGATCTTGCCCTGCGCTGCTACACTCGATAGAAATGCAGGCGAGCACGAGAACCGCGGAAAACGAGGGGCTAACCATCGCAGCACCTCCAAATGCCCATTCGTAGCTGCTAGATCCAGCACCATCGAGCGGCATCCGTCGCTGCTTCGATGTTGATACAACCACTGCACGACTTCCAAATGGCCATTGCCTGCAGCGCTGCACATGCCAACCGCTGTCCCGCCTTCCCGTCGGTTCGCATGCAAGAACTTGACCACATCCAAGTGGCCATTCGCTGCAGCCATATCCATCGCCCGACTCGTACAGGGCCATCGCCCATCGTCATGCAACTTCTTCACCATGTGAAGATCCCCTTGTGCCGCCGCTGTATCCAGCGCTCGGTACCGCTTTCGACCGAGCGCCGTCGACCGAGCAGCAGCGTCCGTCCACGACAACAGAGGGTCGCGCTGGTCAAACACGTCGGCCAAGAGCCCAGCTCTCGACGCAAACACTTCTCGGTAACACCTCTGCTGCGGAAACACGGCAATCCAGTTCACCACCTGCAGCTCCATCTCCAGTGGCTGCACCATATGCACCGTCACTTCCCCCTCTTCCTCCTCCTCCTCCTCCACCACCTCCTCTTCCTCCTCCTCTTCTTCTTCTTCTTCATCTCCTCTTCTTCTTCTTCTCTTGGGCCGCGTTTGCCCACTCTGTGCCTGTTCATAGAGCCACATGACGACCTCCAGTTTCCCTGCTGAGCCCGCGTACTCCATCGCGCGGTACCTCTCGTACCGACTGCAGCAGTGCAGCCACTGGACCACGTCGAGCGCGCCCTGTCGCGCGGCTTCGTACATGACTTCGGCCGGGAACTCGTACGCGCTGTTCCGGACGCACCAGCGCAGTACCGTATTGCAGAGCTCCACGTTCGTGTCCAATTGGCCCCCACGTGACCGCTCGACGCGCTTGAAAAGCTGCTCGGGACCGCAGTTCCCACGCGTGACGCGCCCGCGATAGCTCGTGCGAAAGCGCAAGAGCCGCTGCACCACATGGGCACAGCCGTAGGCCGCTGCGCAGTGCAACACGCTCGTAAATTGCTGATACGCGTCGCCCAACGACAGCACTTGCGCGTGGGCGTAGAGGAACGTGACGAGCGGCGCGTGCTCTGCGTCCAGCGCGTACACGACGAGGCAGACGGCTTCGCGGGGCGACAGACAGGCGACGATCGACGTGAGCGCTGTCTCGGCGCCGAGCAGCTGGTGCCAGCGCCGGTGGAGGGGCATCGCGACGGATAGAGAGAGCGCGCGCGCGAGAGACTGCGTAGGGGACGGCGCGCGGGGCGGTAGGGGGCTATCCGGTGTTGCTTATGCTGTGTGTCGACGGTTAAGAGGGTGCAGCACGGGGTATGTTCGTGGTGGCGCGCGGGGGGGGGTGGACGGACGCGAGAGGCGAACCTGACAAATGGCATGCGTATGACGTGGCGTGAGTGGGTGGGTTGATCGAGCGTGGGAACAAGATGGAAAGCAGGATACGCGTATGCTGCTTTGGAGTGAAAGGAGGAGGAGGAGGAGGAGGATGACGAGGGCGCGGAGGAGGACGTTGTCGGTGCTTCGATGTTTTTTTTCGGCCAGACGGTCCATGTTGTAATTTGTTTCGTGTGCGTACTTGGATGGATTGGGGTCGGCCGGTATACTGGTACGTTAGAAACGGCTGCTGCGTGGGATCTTGGATTCCGTCATTAGGAGGTATGTCATAACGGACAGGTCGAGTGTAGTTCGGTGCGTGGACGACACACGACTCTTTAAATTAATAGCTCATAGCTCTTGGATTGTTAGCGGAGTGAACACTAGACGCGTGTTTGTGAATTGTACGGGACTGCGAGATGAGAGCACCTGAGAGCAACAGCACTTGCAGCACAGTTTTTGATCTCCTTTCTTCATGCTCGACAAGTCTATTGTGCCAAACGACTTGCACTGAGCTTGTGCGAACACTTGTGCGTTTGGAGCTGGAAGGTTGAAGGTGTCCACAAAATCAATGCATCAACATGTCGTAGAGCGTACTGTCGTCAAGAACTGGTTGTGTGTATGGCAAGAAGTACTAGTATAATAGTAGAAAAGATACTGCTTGATAGTGCTGGAGGCAAAGTGTCACGGGTATCGCGTGTTGCCCGCGTCGTTCAGCCATATGTAGTACTTGTTCAGCTTTCTAATATCCAAGCACGCTCGATCTCTCAAAATATATCTCTTTGACATGCATAAGAACGCATCTTTGATCCCTTGCGGCCTGACGCCGAAGGTGTGAGACAAGCTAACTCCATCGAAACGATCACTTCTCCCTTGCGGAAAAAGGGCACGAAGTGCACGCTTGATTGAGGCGAAGACCATAGGAAACAGTTGATGACTTGTCAACTACAAACGAAGGAGAATAGAGTAAGCTCCTGCGTTGTATGATGCGGTCAATTTCTAGCTACCTTTAATTATATGTGTTTGTTGCGATCAGTAATTACAATATTAGCAGTGATTCGGGCACGTCGCTGACACAGCTTCCCCGCAGCTCCTGAACCAGCTCACGCTTTACCACCTCCCCGATCTCCTCCAACTCGCGTTTCTCTTTGGCTCCATTAGCTTTGTCCTGTAGCTGAAGCAAGTGTACGTGGCGATGGCCGGGATCTATGTCCGAGATACTAACAAGTGGTGCAGGGCAGTGAATCCTTTGACTCTTTACATGTTGCCGATCTTCCCCGCGCTGTCACAGTCGATCTTGTTCTGCAGACGATAGCGGCGGTAGCATCGCTCGAATGCCTGGAGATCTTGATATCGATGGGCTGGATCTTGGTATGCGTTTTCGGTGAGGCATGAACTCGACATTGACAAGCTTCAAGCCATCTTAACATGCCCTGAGGTATTGTCACATCATAAGAAGACTCTCGCAATATATAGTAGAACCTCGGCTTCTACATGAATCTATACCTCATTGATACAAGTAGAGGACATGCCTGACACCTGTGAACACGTACCAATCCTGATGGGAAGCCTGAAGACAAGTAGGTATAAGCCATGAGGTCAGCAACTCAAGATCGGTTTCTCTGCTTGTTCTGGGTGCCTGTTGGCTTCGTAGAGTGACGATGTTCTATTTGCGCGCGACGGTCCGCTTGTGATCGATCACGTTGGATCAACTTGTCGCCACTACCGCACTATCATCCGATGAGTTTAGACTCCCGCAATGTTATCATAGTCGTCGTCCATCGATCCCATAACTTATTAGAGAAACGCTGACGGTTTCTTATGACTATATAGAATGCTGCGGCAGAAGACAATACATTTTTGGGAAAGGAAAACAAATAGATTTTGCTCAGAAGCTTTAGTATACACGCAATTATGTGGACAGAACGATTGGTGGCAGTACTATTTTTGGGTGTGCGGCACAAATGAGGTCGCGAAGATGCAAAACGTTTCCAGCCAACTCACTCGCCGTTGGCAAACCATACATTAACCTTTCGACCGTCTCGTGGCCAAACGACTATGTGGAGTTGTACGTCATATCGCAACCACTGAACGAACTTGCCTGTCCAAGATGTTGTTGTACTAGAATAGAGCTATGACACGCAGTACTCGTCGATAAAAGAGACAAATGCATAGGCGCGCGATAAAAAGTTGGTACCTTCCGACACACACGACAAAGGGTGTTGCGATAAGAGGCTGACAAAAGCTGATAGTAACTAGTTGCCGCTTGTCTACAATGTTCGCTGCTCATACCGCTTTTGTTGCAGCAAACCGACGGAGGCTTGTGCGAAGCCACGGTTTGGGCTGGTGATCGCGTTCTGATGGGAGCGACGACATCGAAGCAAACCAGAGCTCGTTCTGCGATGGATGAGCGCTTTGCATGCAATTCATTCGATCTTAACTGACTGGCAAACCGGGGACCGTAGCCATTTTCTGTAGACCATCGATCTTAGTGATGACGTGGAACATCCACGCAAATTGCAAAGCAGTACGGCCATCTTTTGTTTTGTGCACCACCTTTGCAAATAGCTGGCCTACGGTCGTGCAGATTAGTAGTAAAAGTGAGGTATATAGAGGAACGATTATCGACCAGCAATACCCTGTGGTCGTGCAGAGTATACGAGAAGGGCTTACACTAAGAAGCCTGCTAGCTTCTCGAAGCGTCCGAAACGACACTGAAGCATCGTAGATGGGATCACGATAATCTCGATAGTGTTTATACCGGTCAAGGCAAAGCCAAAATCCTCGGTAGCGATCGACTGCCGAGGGTCATCCAAAGAAGACTGCAAGTCAGGTATCGATTGCATTGGTTCTAAAGAAGCACGACAGGCGCCAGCGGTCATCCAGACTGGTGTGGTGATGAGCAAATACGAATATGCAATGGGTCTCTTGTTACATGTTTGGGCAGAAATTGCTTGTAGTTGTTAGAAAGCGAAATTGAAGTTGCCTGTGATGGACCACATGCAAGTTCATGTTTGTACGTACAGTATATGTATATCGGTGGCACATTATACAATGTAATAACAATTTGGTGCATTTTTACCAATCTCTCATGTAGTGGTGCACTTTTATTATACTTATGTTGTCGGGCATTATCGGTATTGCAGGTATCAAATGTACTTCTTACTTTCCTGCCGCAATCCCTTGACCAAAACTTATTTACGAGACCTTCGGCGTGTTTGATCCGATACGTTTTGAAGAATAGCACCAAATTGCTTCCGGTAGCGCCGCAGACTAAAAACTCAGTTGTTCACTTCCTTCTCGGTCATTTATTCGTCTGGTCAAACTTACCAACAATGACGCAACAAACGTGAGATACCGAGCTTTCTATTGTCCTCTTCACACGCCAACCGCAACAAGTGCACACGTCCATATCTGTGGCACCGCCAGACATGCAGACAAGCGCAAAAGGGTTTTACGACAATCAAGAGTAACGTCATTAGCAACGAAAAGAGGCAATATCCTGGGCGAGGAAGTCAACGCCGAAATGATGCAGCAGAGCGCACCACCACAATCATCGTGACTCACGCACGCATATGATCGTCACACTTGCGATGGCACATAACAAGCAATGTGATTAGGCTGTATGCCCATATATAGGCCTTGATGATGCAAGGTTGGATGCAAGCAGAGGTAGAAGTGAGCAAGAGCAGTTTTGCCCTGCGCACTGGTAATAGCAAGTAGAAGCGTCGTTTTGTCCGTAAACTATGGTGCAGTTGAAGCCACAATTATATTGCACCACTCGCAACTACAGTGTCTGCGACGGAGCTCTTCACGCTTGTTGCACACAACCCAGCATCACCACCTGCTTCATCGCAACCTGTCACTCGTCATTGAGCGCACAAGTGAGTGATGCAAACAACGAGTTGCCATCCAGTAAACAGCAGTCAGACCAAAATTGACTCGACTCGCTCACGCCCTGCACGCAATGCCGCATCGAGCATGCTCACTCGATCCTGCTTCATGCCCTACTGACGCGACAAAATCTCCACAGCATCGGTCTTCTCTTCCATCAGCTCCGTAGCGGTGGCTTTCATCATTGCAGCAATGCGCGACGAGACAGAGAGGCCGTTGACGATCTCGTAGGCGCCATTGCCCGTGCACTTGACCGGAAACGAGTACACGAGGCCCTCTGGCACTCCGTAGCTATTGCCGTCCGAGCACACGGCCATCGACACCAGATCGCCCTCCTTCGAGCCGTGGAACCAGTCACGCATGTGCGCACCGATCGCCGCTGCAGCCGACATGGCGCTCGAGAGTTTGCGAGCTTTAATGATAGCAGCGCCACGCTCTTGCACGTCCTTCACCAGCTTTGTTTCGATCCAGTCCTTGTCCGAGACAACCTTGTCCAGCGACTCGCTCTTGCCCGCGTGTGGCAGCAGCACCCCAGCGTGCGTGACGTCCGGCACCTGCGTGCTCGAGTGGTTGCCCCAGATAATGACCTTGTGGATGTCGCTCGACGTGACTTTGCTGTTCTGCTGCGTCTCGTTCACCTTCTCCACGAGGAACGCGCGCAGCCGCTCGTGGTCCAACCGCGTGAGTGCCGTAAAGTTGGCGCGTGGAATGCTCGGGGCGTTCTCCATAGCAATGAGGCAATTCGTGTTTGCTGGATTGGCCACGACCAGCACCTTGACATTGCGGCTCGCAAACTTGTCCATGGCGTGTCCTTGGGCCTTGAAGATCGCCACGTTCTTCTCAATCAAGTCCTTGCGGTGCATGCCTTGCTTCCGTGGGAACCCACCGACGAGAATCGCCACGTCGACGTCCGCAAAGGCCGTCGCAAGGTCCGATGTCGGCGTGATGGCGTCCACGAGGTGCAACGCGCAGTCCTGCAGCTCCATCTTGACGCCGTCCAGCGCCTCTTGGGCCGGTGCAATGTCCAGCAGACGCAGGTCGAGGCGTTGCGTGGGTCCAAAGACGTGGCCGCCGCAGACTGCAGGCCAAGAGGAGCAGCGAGCGGTCGTGAGGAGGTACAACGTGACAGAAAGAGACGCACGAGTCACGTACTGAGCGGCAGCAGCGAGTAGGCAATTTGGCCGGCAGCACCGGAGACGACGATCTTGAGGGCCGTCATGACTGAAAAGCAAGAGTGATGGTCGGGTCGCGTGTGTCGGGGCTGTGGTTGCGCCTGAGTGCGCAAAAGGGGAAATGACAGGAGGAAAGCAGGCGGGGGCAAACGTTGAACGTTGCTGCTGCCTTTTCTGCTTCAAGGGAAACACTGCGCAAAACATCGAGTGATTGCTAAGGCAACTCCTGCGTACGTGCGGGCTATGGAAAGGGCGCGACCGGGTTTTCTTGAGGTTTTTTGCCGACAACTGTTGACCACGCAGCCATGGATTGATTACGGTGCGCGCACCAAGCAGCCGTGGATCACAAACACGAGCAGCCGCGGGCTAACGTGTCTCAGTGCATGAACAAATTGTTCCTTGAAAGGCGCTCGTTCTGTTGCGCAATGCAGTGACCGGCCGAGACGGCGCCTCTATATCATCGGAGGTGCAATTGACAGTCTTTGTGTGCTGCTTTGTCGCTGTTTATCCGTCGCAAGTGCTTGAAACGCTACAACGCATAGTCGCCTCACGTCAACTTGTGTCAAGCGCTTCCGCGTGTCATTTTCAGTGCAGCCAATGCGACGTGCTGAATCGACTGGTACCTGATCGGGATATGTCAGCAAGACAGATCCAGACGTCAATGTCAACGCAAAGCTGCACCGCACAACGGCCAGGAGTCGTCGTCGGATACAGTCGGCACACAGTATATGCAGCAGCCAAACCAAAAAAGGAAACAGCTTGTGCGACGTCGAAGCCATTGCTTGCAACTTGCTCGAACTGAAGCCAGTAGGCGTCTTCTTGACTCGACTCGACGTACAAAGGCGACCGCCCTGTCCCTTTTGCCCGTGCACAAGCGTCACACTACTAACAATCCATTGCATCATCCCCCGTCTCGTAAACTCCCTCTCGTAGTGGTCGTCGTCTCTGCCAGTAGCAACCCATCCGTCCGCGCCTTTTGAGTGTGGGGGTGGCAGACAATCTCGATGTGCGTGGGCGAGACGCTCTCACTGACGGCGCGTAAGACGTTCGAAACGGCTATTGGAAAGCCGCTCCGAAACTTGTAAACACGAAACGCCCGCAAGCGCTACTTTCAGTTTCGAACGCAAACTCTTTCTCGGGCACCAGCGAAAGTCTCTACTAACAAAGTCGAACAAAGCAGTTAAGCGAACGATCACGATCCGATAACATGGACATCGCTTTTGCCCTAGTGCTCTAACCTTCAACGCATATCGGCTCGACCGTTGGCCGTTGAGCAAGAGTCGGAAGACTTTGCAGCCGCATTGTGCAAATATCCGTGCGCGGACAAACTCTGTCGAAGAAAAAAGAGCGTCAAGAGTCACAGGGCGTCGTAACGGCTCATCGTTTACTTGGAAAGTACGACGTGCGACGAGAACGGCGCACGGTCCGAGTTCAGGTCCCTATGCGTTCATCTCGAAAGGAGCTGCTAAGGACAAACAAGAGAGAAAGAGGGAGAGGGGAGAGAGCTCTGTCAGACTATTCGCTCGAACCTGTGCGCATCAGCGAGCACGGCCGTGCTACCAACACAACCCACTGGCCTGATATCACTGGGTGATCCGACAGCAGCACCGAGTTACACACAGCTCAAACGTTGTGCCTGCACACTGTGTGCTGTCAGCATCGACGCGATCCGTACTCTGCAGCGAACTACATCCATTGTCTCAGCAGTCGGTCTCGCTCGCCAGTGGTTGTCGTTTGTTTCGAGCCACAACCGGTGCTGCGTCCGGAGGAAGTGGTCATTTCAGCTCGAGTTTCACGCCCTTTTGCCTTCAGCCCCTCGACGATACATTGGACATTTCAAATGTCGACCGAAGACCTGTCAGTGCTCGAAGGAGCCCATTGTCCTGCCCCGGGGATGCTTCTGCCCATCGCAACATCGATAGCTTCGCTGATCGGGTGTTTTTACGTCGTCGGCACTTATTTGCGCGTCTTGGCACTACGGCAACACCCCGCGGGAATCATGTTTGGCATGAGCCTGTATGGAGCGATGTACCAGTTTCTGTATCTACTGGATCAAGCCTCAACGTCCGTGCGGTGCGCAGATATCGGCATCATTGTCGACTTCTTTCTCACGGGGCAAGAGACGTACATGCTGATCTTTGCCATTGACTTGCTCCTCGTGCTGAAGAACCCGTTCTCGGCTTCGAAAGGACAGATGACAAAGTACCACATCTTTGGTGGTCTGTGGAGTTTACTGTGCGCTGTGGTCTCGCACTTTGACACGCGGTACGCTCTTTTTGGCTTCTGTTGGCTCCGATCAAGCTGTGATGTCCTCACGCGTGCCCATGACGAAGAAAGTCACGCACACGGCTCGGACAGCCCCATCGCATCGGGCGTTTTCTTTGCCATGTACATTACAGTCGTGTACTGCACGTCGCTGATTGCAATTGTTCGCACATGGAACACATTTGTCAAAGGCCTTCCGGACACGTTTCTTACTCGAAAGCGCATCCAGCGTCATCTAAAGTACTATGTGGGTTGCTATTTCGGATACTGGACGTTGGTGCTGGCATGCTTTACTCTGTTCAACGTACTGCCGCATTCGACTGGAAGTGGAGGAAGTTTACGTTGTCGAATGTGGCACATCTTGTCCTGCTTGTTGCTTGCCAAGGGATTGGTGCATGCACTGATATGGACACGGACATCGAACATCTTGAGGATCATTCAGCAGCTTCGGACCGATGGGACAGACGAGTGTCCAGCACGAGACGACGGCTGGGACGACAACATTAATTGGGCCCTTCGGTTGGAGATTCTTACAAATACTACCAAGGGAATCTCTCAGAGCGTGGATCGAGCTGAAGAACAAGCGCGAGCATCTGTCGAGTCGTCTAGTCAATTGGCGTCTGCGATACCTGGTTCATCGCTTGAAGAGGGATCGATTGGCCGCTCGGTCGACTATTGCGATCGAAAGGAGAGCTACACACAGATCGAGGAATTGATACTCGAAAACCGCAACGACAATCGAGCACATGGACCACGAACTGAAGGTGTGGTATTCAAGGACTTTGCACCTCACGTCTTTCGTCGTCTTCGAGAGGAAGCAAAGGTCTCGAGCGAAAGCTATCGCCATTCATTACAGCAGACCACGAAAGAGCGCGTAAGTGAGGGCAAGAGTGGCGCTTTCTTCTACTTCACTGAAGACCGCAAGTACGTTGTCAAGACGCTCACGGACGAGGAGCTCAATTTTCTGCTCAGTATCCTGCCGCACTATTACACCTTCATGAAGAAATATCCGGACACGTTCGTCACGCGCTTCTTTGGCTGTCATGGGCTCACGATGTATGGCAAGACGGTCTTTTTCGTGGTCATGCAGAGCGTCTTCGCCTCGTCCCTTCCAATCCACGAGCGTTTTGACCTAAAAGGTTCGTGGGTCGGTCGGCTCGAGGGTCGTAAGCCAACGGGTACAATTGCTGCCTGCAAATTCTGCAATGCCGATTTCACGGTTGGCGGCAGTTATGACCAGCGCTGCAATGTGCGCAGAGAAGGCAATATGAATCACCAGTATGATCAAGTCGGCAAGGATCTCAATTGGAATCGTCACATGGCACTGCCATACGTAACAGCAC
Source organism: Hyaloperonospora brassicae (assembly GCA_947650285.1). Classification (NCBI taxonomy): domain Eukaryota; phylum Oomycota; class Peronosporomycetes; order Peronosporales; family Peronosporaceae; genus Hyaloperonospora; species Hyaloperonospora brassicae. The sequence continues at coordinate 49,222 of CANTFL010000641.1, forward strand.
AAGCAGTTGCAGTGCAGTTGACGACCGATTCTGAATTCCTCTGCAGTATCAACTGCATCGACTACAGTTTGCTCGTCGGAATCCATCACCGCAGCTTCTACGTCTCGCACTACTCCTCTGCTGACAGTGCTGGCTCGTCAATGCTAGACCGGCACAATAGTTGCTACAGCGTGAGCAGTCAGTCTCAGACTTTCGACCACAAAGGTCGAAGCAACAGCAGCGACTCTTGCAGCTCAAGTCACGTCCACAACAGCAGTACTAGCGCCGGAAAGCAGAAACGTCGAGGTTACGATTGCACTTCCAGTCCCAATGAGACAAAGAAGCCTCTTCAGCAATTTACAAACGGAGGTATGAGCGTGGACGAGGTTCATGGACCAGGTCTGTACTACCTTGGACTCATCGACATTCTCCAGCAATGGAACTTTCGCAAGCGTGTCGAGCGCTTTATCCGTGTATACATACTGCTGCAAGATCGACTTGGCATCTCCGTGGCAAATCCACGACAGTACGCGGACCGGTTCCAGCAACGCGTGATAAAGGAGCTTATCTACGATGCTGCTGCCTTGACCACACGCAACCATCAAGAGAGTGTTTCATTCACGCAACTACAGCTCCAGAACCAGCGCAATGCCTTGCTAGTGGAATCCAACCGTACGCTGAGCACTCTGATTGCTTCATTGGACGGAAGTACATCGACGTTGACCAGCCGACCTCCGACGCAGATCGATTCGTTTGCCAACATGATGCTATCGCCATGTGCAAACGTCAGCTTGAAAGTCGAGAATTCTCCCTCGACACCGCCGTATGCAGCCACAATGTCAATGAAGACAAAAGGTGCGACCCGCGGTATGTCAGCACGACATCCTTCATTTTGTTCGTGTAACCGGGGTAGCTGCTGCAGCTCTGGTGGCATTGGACGACTGTCGGGTGGTCTGATGATGGAGATTCCAGGCATTGGAGCCAACATGTCGTTAGTGTACCCGAACGCGTTCGATGCGCAGCCGCCACATCGTCGTCGACCGCTAGCCCCACTGACACCTTCCCCACGAGCTTCGTGCGTACGTCAAAGCGATTCAGACTTCGCCAAGAAGAACTATCAGCAGCCAAACAGCTTGAGCAGCTCGAAAGAGGTGCCCTACGTTGGACGACGACAAGGCAGCAGTGTGCACATTGGCAAAAGCGCTGCGACTGTGGTGCTTTTCGAAAAAGAGGCGCTGCAAAAACGACCGAGCGTATCCGACTACCACATCATGTGTCCATCAGTGTTTCCTGACAAGGACCCTGCCAACGCTGCCATAGTTTACGTGTAAGAGTGTGTATCGATGACTACTAATGTGTAGAATAATCCTGTGCGTAACAAACGTTTGTGTGTACAATGCCGAGATAGATGCCGACGGTATAGCTGTATCGTCATCGATGACGACAAGTTCGACATACTTTTTCTTTCTTGGATGAAAACCTAAGGGAAGAGCAACACTGCTGTGTTTGTTGCTTACCCCTGCATTACAATGCGGTGATTTGGTAGCTGTTCAGAGGATCCCGTAGACTACGTGCGCAGTGTGTCGTGTAATCTGAACAAAACGTTCTTCGCTTCTCCCATTAGCTCGTGCTTGCCTTATTCTTCGGACACACTCGACCGACTAATAATCATTATGTGCAGAAGACGTGAGACTTTCATGAGTAAGTCAGCGACCTGTTCTGAAAAGGGGGATCAGGCAAAGCAATTGTTCCGAAGGATCGAAGTGTGTTTTGCGCGCAAGGCGGTCATGGCATACCACGTTTTTCTTGTAGCGCCAATGAAAGCATTCAGTTGAGATTCTACGTACGCTGGATACGAAAATGGTCGTCGCGAGTTCATCCGCACTTGCTCGCAGAGTTTCATCCTGCTCGATAAACGGCATGAGTGGCAGCTTTTGTCTTCACCTATCCAATTGAGGTTTACTTTTGCACACCTCCATTACATTTAGGAGGTGACCGCCTCCTGATGACAGCATGATGCAACGTTAATGGCCGTGACAGCAATTTCAAGGCCGTCGTCAAAATCGCCTCGATGTCGGTCTTGTTGTAGCTGATGTAGCGACAGGAGCCATTCAGTTGGAAGACACCGACTGAAGCTATCCGTGGCCATTTTTGTTCTTGATTGCACTAAACTAGCGACTTCTTAACGCACCTCGCATAAGATGTTCGTGGACAACGTGGGATCGATCTTGCATGCTCGCCCAATACGGCGTCTGGGTATCTTCTTGATCGACCGTTGGCGTCGCTGCCGTTAAATCAAGGATTTCAACAGCATTGCAAGGATCCTAACTCAGCAAAGAGCGAATCGCCTGGGCGCACGATGGGCTGATGGACTTGCTGGGAGATATCGGCTACTGCTCGAGTGAAATCCTGAAAAAGCAAATAGTGGGGACGACGCAGTCACAGATTATAAAGTCGAGCGGATGGCTGCCCAAGGAAGCTTGCTAAAAACAGTAACAATCGCAAAGAGTCGTCGCATCGTGGCTACACTTGGTCACGTATACCGTGATACAAGCCGCGAAGTCGATGCCTTTGCAAACTCAGTTGTCAAAAACAACTATTATAGAACTCAGCAAGGAGAACATTGCCGAGGTGCTCCTTTCAGATCGCGTTTCTGTGGCATAGACTATATCGGAGAAGTAGGGATCCAAATCTTTCCATTGTTTGCGACAACGGCTTGTAGTTGGTGGTGCATGAACGCTTCTTTTGGCCAAAAGTGATGTAACATGCATAGCACTGTGTTAGCACATGTGAGATGCGACGGTAGACAAGACACACGCCAAATATCGGAAGTTTTTCGCCCGCTAGCCATATCGACGAGCACATGGACTAATTATCGTATCGATTTCTCGTTGACACTGCCTCTTACTGCCGGGGGTGCTAGTATGCAATTGTGAGTTTTGCTACATTTATTTTGAAGCGAGCTGAGTGCAAAGAACGAAGACAGCATGCACATTGACAGATGATCAACACGTTCGTGTGATACTGGACCACCATTTCACGGTCCACCTTACACCAATGTTATCGGTGGTGACAGACACCACATGAACCCGTCTAAATAGCTACAAATATTGCAGCACGCTTGAGACCCGACACACCGCATTCGTTGTCCTATCTTCGTCATACGAACGAACAAATTGGACGGGTTGATTTAGTAGAGTTTCGCTTTGACGACTTTCGAGATCAGAATGGAGAGTCTACGTTTACAGTAAAGAGTGACTGTGCTCTACGTAAATTGTCCACGACCGAAGCATCCATTCGAAACAACGCGGCCTCTATGCTAGTCAACGTGGACACCAATCTGGAAGTCAACGTAATACAAAGTTTCAACACAACATTTGACTTCGACAAGAAGCTTTGCTCGAACTCATACAAGAGTGAACATAAAAAGAGGAGGAAATCCTAAGTACGAAAAGGACAAAATCTTATCTTGATTGAGCTTTGGAGTCTACGATAAGGTGCACTTGAGTGGACACGTACTGATCCTCTTCACAAAGAATAGTCGTTGTCAATAAATTACTCGCCATGGTTGACTGATGTAGTTCCCAGTGTTGATATTTGCTTCGAATATCTGTAACGGAAACGTGCGAAACACCGAATGCAGACTGAGTTTTCTGTATCCAGGGAATGTAGTCTGCATTCGGTGTTTCGCAAGTCGTTGATGAAGGCATATCGCACACAAGGCGGCAACTGATCAGGACATGGGGACAAGCAGATGCGCTATCAGTTGCCGTCGTGAGCTCAAACGTACATGCTAAGAAGAGAAAGCATAAACGAAGGGAGTCAAATTTGACGCTTCAACACAACGACCGATGGTAGGTCAGACGCACCCTTGCTGAATCAGAGAATGAAAGAAAAACGTTACAATCAAACTGCAAGTAGTTGGTCGTCAGGAAGAGTGAGAAGGAGTTCTAGGAGGAGATACTTTTGGCAAGAAGGGCTGATGTCGTAAGCATGTAATCAGAAAAGGTTAAGAAAGACCAGCTATAATTTATCTGCATTAACTTTTCAAATAGCGCATTCTTTGTGCTCGCTTTGTACAAAATATGCAGCACTGACACTTTGATGACTTTCAGCAAAAATGACGAACAGCAGAAAAGACGTCACCTGAAATTTACGGGAATCTTGTGACTTATACTATCAAATTTAGACGCACCTTATATTTTGCTGATGTCGAAAATAGACTCGAATGCTCGGACGTATCGATTTTTAATGAAACATTGCGATACTAGTAGTGCGTTGTTTTCGCGAGAGCGATCTCCATTCATTGAAAATCATGTGGCGGAATAATCGTCACGCTTCTTGTGCAAACCTTGTGAATATTTCAATTGGCCACCAAATGGTGTGAGTTTACTATTCGATCCAACTTTCGTTGTATAATTTAGGTACTGTCAATAAAGATAGGAATGTATTGCACGAGATGAAACATGTAGAGAGGCTATCAGATGTTGCTAGAATGTACGCGCGACAACATTGTTAGGCAGCGAAACAGTCACATTTTGCAATTGTGCTTACAAGTGACAACATCACTATTACCATCTCTATCGTCCGCCATCGACAACGTTCTCGGTGCTGTCATTGTGACGTTCTGCGTATGGCTACAGAAATGTTCGTCAATTGTAGCATAATCAACTGCTGGTTCAGGTGGATTTGATGTATCTACGCGCACTATCGAAACGAGCCGTGTTTATTGTTTTGATGATCGGTGACACGGCGACATCTTGTTGCTTAGGCGTCCATATTCGTTGCCTGCCACTCACTTTTCGGTTTTTAAGGTGGCCATTGTCGCTGTTCTATAACGCAGTCAACGCCATTTGCAACGGCCAGGTGGCGGGTTATTGGAAGTGATTCTGTCTGCGGTGAAATGTTGCTCGACATTATAGACGACCGAACTTGAAGGTATTACGATGTAATGAAGTATAGCGAGGGAGTTATGTTCGAAAAAGCGTTAGCGATTGTTATGATGTATTGGGAGATTGATAACATATAATGTATGGGCCTCTTATTTCGGAATGATTAATGACTAGTCATTTGTTATATGTGCCTAGTTCTTAGGCAATACTATATGGGTGTAATTTTAATGCTAAAACTGTAGAAATGATATATATTTTTCGTCATGAACGCACGATTGGCGATACCGTATGGTGTGAGACACAGTGAATGAAGTGAAGAATCGCTTCGACTTTTATATGAGCGAGTGAAAATAGTCATACGTTATGCGTGGAACGAGGGTGGTCACGTGAGAGCATGGCGCCCATAGGGAAGAATATTGCGAGGAAGCACAGTGGTGCTTACTTTATCACGATAATTTACACATGAGTTTTCCTTGTTGGTGAATGCGTGTTCAGCTCGAAGGATCTCTAGCAACTCTTGCTAGACGTTCTTCATCGCTCAAATGAAAACTATTGTAGATTTAATGGAACATACCGCGAAATTTTTCAACTTTGAAGTCGAAAAAACGATTGAAATTGACGAACTATGTATTATCAATGAGATTAAGAACTCGAGAAGATATGCAGTACTAACGTGGTGCAACTTCTTTGATGCCATGAGTATCACGCTTACTTTTGAAAGCGCACAATAGGATATTTACAGCTATCACGCTGCCTAGCTCCTCTGCCTAGTGTACATTATGTGGCTAGAGAACCATTGGATGCGCCCGAAACAATAAAATTTCGACAATCCACGACCACGACGATTTTATAAGTCATCTCGTGTTCGACATTAACATTGACTTCTGAACAGACCTTAGTGCTCCGACCGCATAAAACTTGAGCATCGCATTGAACAATATTTTAAGCTTATGAACACGCTAACAATAATTGATACCTGTTAAGATCATTATCGTGCGAGCATTAGCTTCCTTGAAGATGAATCCGTTTAAAATATTATGTTTCAGTAAAGAATGTTGAAGAAGAAGCGGTAGCCACAACGTCACATGAAGTTATCACTACAATAAGTGAAGATTATTTCGCGCCCGTCAAAGGTAAATACTTGATCGTCAAACGAGGTTTTTGTAGTCAAATCTCCTTCGATAATATGCTCGATGTCGGAGCCACATGCAACGTGGTGAAGACAGAGTTGCTGCAACATGTCATTACGGAAGAGAATCCTCAATTCTTACCTTTTAACGGCACCAACAAAATCAAGTAAAAGGTAAAAAAAGACTAACAACGAGCTGTGGAAGATGTTGAAGAAAGAGATGATACTGTGCTCATATTATCGCAGAGGTTCAAAGAAAGTATTTGATTATTTGCTAAATTGGTATTGGACGCTAACGAGATTACAGAGGTCCTGCAATGCCGGTACTTCAAGCGCGGAATGCGAAGATATGGCAAGAAAAGTTGATGCAGCAAGCGTCGTGTATGACCGTTTTAAAAAATGGTGCTTTACGTGACACGGATAGAGTATCCGAGCGACAGATGACCGTTCGCGACAAAAAACAAGCAATAACTAGAACGAAAACTCACAGAGAAAAAACGTGCGCGACAAAGACGGACAGCGGGAAGGACAGCAGAACCGGCTTGAAGAGACCAAGGTAAACATAAAAGGCCGAGGAGACTACCACCACAAGCGAGATGCTTGACGGTTCTTCCACAAGATGGCTTCGCATAATACTAGCTACTGCTACACGCTAAACGAGATACTACCGGAAGGAAAAAAACAAAGCCCCGCCGGAAATTATCGCAAAGCAACGTCGAAGTACCCGCGCATTTCAAGAGCAAATGAGTCCGACTTTAAATCGGGGTCAGAGTCGGATGCGACAGGGGAAGAGCAAGATCTTAAAGTTCTTGGGTTGGTATGAAAAGATAATTTCTTCACTAGTGCACCATTGCGAATTTTGGTCACGCTCTACGTAAATAAGAGTCGATTGAAGCTCTGCTCAACATTATTGTCTCAAAGAGCGTTGTAAATGGTGAGCCACTTTCTATAATCGTGCAGCAGAGCCGACAGCATGTTACCGCATCCCCAGCTGTCTTCGAGACTATGCGTGGCGCGATATCGAGAAAAGTACCGGTGGTGACACGGTTCTTTTCACACGGCTAAAGCCATAGACAATCATCACACATCATTTCAAATTGATAGAATCCATAAGCAATAACATGTTCATCGGCAGATACGTCATGAACGATCTAGGACTGATTCGAACTGCAAAGACCGCTTGGTGCAATGGGACGATTGTTTGCTTTGACATATGACAAGACAAGATAAGACGAGAAGACCCATTACAGACCAAGAAAACGCGTAGTTTCCCGAAGAAATAAAGGAAGCACCCACTGGCAGTACCGCCAGAGGCACTCCGTCCGCACCATACTGCCTATATTGGGGGGAAGAATTACTTAACATTACTGGTCGAGTACATACCGTTTTTACGACGGGCACCTTGGACTAATATGTTTTCCCGATTATGAGCTGTCTAATCGATCGTATTACCGACCACTGCATGCGAAGGCCTACCAAATATCGCGCGCCGCCAGGAAAGCAGATCTGAGGAGACAATACAGTGGCTTCATAGTGTTGAATTATTAGTGCGAGCTTATGACACCGAGATGGCATCATTCGCAATGTTCGTCATCAAGCCCGATAGATCACTGCGCATTTATCAGCGACTATCGTGGTCGAAACAAATACCTTCGCTGGATTTTGTACTATGTACCACGCATTCGATATAAGGTGCTGCAAGCATTGCTTATGATGGGTATCACTTTTCGAACATTCCTGTCATTGCTCGGCCAATTTGTAATTCCACTGACGTACTACTAGATAAACCTTACTTTTTGTCGATGATCCAATAATCAACTGGCGCACGCAATACATATCATTTGAGATGGTGAATACCCCCAGGATAAAGCGCTAAACCGATTTAATATCATTGTAGCGGATCTAGCAAATCTCCTATCCTGAGAAAGGCTTTCTGCTCGGCAATCAATGAAGTTCTTTACAAGAGGTCTACTCTACAAGTCAAAGAACTTTCAGCTATAGGTCCTTGTTCAAGGTACATATACGATTCAGTAAATGCACAGTGTGCTAACGAGCCTGTGTCTTAACAAGACTCTTACGACCTGATACGACTTAGGAAGGCACGTGTCTTATAAAAATTGATAGGGGAACTGAAGTTTTTGTGTTGTTATAGAAAAGAATACCTCAGACTAAATGTACTTAATCTAGACGCTAATGTTCTGGTTGGTACCTTTCAAAAGATCTCGTATGTTGGTGGCTGACACACTTCAGCCCTCAACAACTGATACAGTGTATGAATACCATTCAATGACATCTCATCCCTAATGTAAACCACACATGTAATGTCGGTCACCAACCGAGGTGTAACTCTGTTACAGAATATATGCTTGATCTCGGCCGCGCGTCTCACCGACTGCAATAGGATTCAAACTCATGGAACTAGAATATCTAAGATGTTTTGCTGGGAATGGTTTTAGTCGCATGCGGCACTGATCGATATACTAGACATGGTGTTTGTCGAATGCGGAGATGATCGATGTGTATGCAAGTTCACAATATGGTGGCACCTGATCGTGTAATTTACCCCTACTTTACTGAGTAGGTGCTGCATGTAGAGAGAATGGCCACAGTAGCCAAAATCGACGACTTATACTTTCGCAATTTCATACCAAAAATGGCCAGGAATAAAGTCTTGCTTGGTAAAGAAATAACGTACGACTGCAAGAAGTATAGATATTAATTCGCAGCCATACTTGTTGAAGATCGGGGTGGAGAGTCACGATGTGCGGCACGACATGTCAGATCAAGTTGGTGTCGGCGACTGTTTGCATGTGTATAAGAGAACAGTCGATAGATGAAGGGGCTGCAAAGATGGGTGAATAAGCTTGCAGTTGCCAACAGACAGGAAGCGCGTCGCCGGAGTGGTGGCGAATGGTAGCGCAGCGACAGTAAGTCGACCTAGTAAGAGCGGCATATACAGAGACATAGTGTGCGAGATAGCGAGCATAATAGCTAGGACATAACGGCACAGTTTGTATATTAGTTTCCTTTCTAGCTCATCAAGTGCAAGCTCAACATTGGCTAGCAGGTTATGAGCCCAAACCCAATGGCTCCTCCGACTGATGAAATGACGACTTCTGCACCTGCAGACCACGGCCACGAAATGGCCGCCGTTGTTAGAGATACCCAAGCCCACAAAAGAGGTGCGGGGACCGACAAAAGGATCCTCACAATGCTGACTGCACTCACGGATCGCATGCAAGCGCTCGAGGCGTCGCAGATGCAGATCGAAGAGGAAAAGCGACTGCGAGGCGCGATCGGCAGTGTCTTTTTTGCATCAGAGCTGGGACGCGGCATGGGCGGTGCGACTCTACATCGTGACGCGCTAGTAAATGATGCTCCGAGGCAGCCGCGTGGACGTGTTCGCGTAACGCAACCAGGTGACTCGCTATTCCAGCAGTTCATTCCACAGTATGTCGGTCCGCGACATCCAGCGGGCGCTGCTCGACCACAGGCGCCGCGCTATGCGCCAGTGTCGCCTCCAGATTTTGAAGACGCTCATGCGCCTGTGCCACCAACGCAGCAGGCACCGACGAAAGAGTTGCCGTTGAGTTTCCCGGAAGCACGCCAACTTAAGCTTGCTCTTCGCAAGTTTGATGGTACAGAAATGTACCAGGGACTCGGATCGGGTTTTGCTGACTGGGGTCGCACGTTCTTGCGCCAAGTCAGTATGGCGCAGCAGGCCTGAAGATTTGCATGGGCTGAAGATGTCAAGGTCGACTTACTGGGACACTAACTAAGTTGGTTAGCAGAGCGGTACTACCAAAAACAAGAGGACGTTTGGTGGCTCGAAGAAGCCTCTCTCGATCACGCTATGGGCCGGTTGCTACACACATTCAAGACTACAATCACGGCGTCGCAAAGCATGAAGCTTTTCACTGCAAGAAGGTATCTAAAGAGATCATGGCCTGAACACTACCTGTATACAGTTTTTGTTGTATGCGATGCCTGCTGTGGATGTGCAAAAGCAAAGTTCTCAACAACATTGTCCACTATGCGTCGGCTGATCTTACAACAGTTTTGATGGCCAAGTACAACAATGACCGACACGATCATTTGCGCCAAGCTGAAGATCTTGCGCATTTTGCACAGTCTGTTGAGCTCGAGAACAAGACCGGAAGGACGTTGGGAAGCGAGTTGGTCGCCACTGTCACTGACGAAAACGTCGCAAGGAGGCACGTTCATGCTACAACTGTGGCAAACAAGGTCATTTGTAGATTGACTGCAGGTGAAAAGGGGACGTCAACAAGAGCGTCAAGAACGACGGCGAGGTTGTTCTTGCTGTTAATGACGACAGCGACAATGTGAGCGAAGACTGGATACTCGACAGCTGTGCCAGTCGACACCTGGTGAACGACGATCGCCTGCTGATCGACGCAGAGATTTGCAACGATGTAGTCTCGCTATCTGATAACGAGAAGGTCGGTCTGTCCAAGGTCGGTAGTGTGAGAATGTCCGTCGTTGCCAATGGACAAGAAAAAACAGTTCAACTCATGGACGTCTACTATTCACCGAATCTGGCCCGCAACATCATCAACTATGACAAGCTTGATCAAAAGGGATACAGTCTTAAGTATTCTAATGGCAAGCGATCAGTAGCTCGACGGAGTGATGGCCAAGTCGCGTTCGACGTGACGATGGAGAATAGTGTGCTAATTGTCGAGACAGTGATAAAGAGTGTACGCCAAAAGGAGACAGCGAATGTTATAATGGCTGCCATTCACGAGAAGGCAGCAGACGAAATGACTTCGGCGACGCATCGTGGCTCGCTGCTATACTTTCATCAACGTCTGGGGCATCTGTCGTACGATGCAATTGAGAAGATCGCAAGAAATCCAAGCTCGGGTATCGAGCTGACGGACCACAAACGGATGACATGCATCACGTGCGCGCAATCCAAGCAGACAAAAAACAAGCAGAACCAGAAAGACTCTGGACAGAACGCCCCGATCGACTGCATTGGCGGTGTCATCTGCTCGGACCTAAAAGGTCCACTAACGCCTGCGGATCGACTCGGAAACCGATATCTGATCGACTTTATCGATTACAAGACCAACTACTGTCGAGTTTTCTTAGCTCAAACCAAGGACGCTGCGGCAAAGAAGTTCGAACACTTCTTGGTGCTCTTTGAGCGACGTTTTGAGTGCAGAATCGCGGTTCTCAGAACAGATGGCGGTGGAGAATACCAGAATGTTGATCTGTTCTGCAAATCGACAGGCGTTGCAAGACAAGTGAGTGAAGCGCGAAATCAAGCGTCGAATGGGAAAGCCTAAAGAATGCACAGGACCGTTCTAAACATGACACGAGCGATGATCTTCGCGTCTGGATTGCCCCTTACGTTCTGGGGTGATGCCGCTGAATACTCCACGTATATTATGAACAGGAGCCCCACGAATTTGAATCCTAAGAGAGCGTCGCCGCTTGAAGTTCTGACGAATAAATCGCCGGATTTGCGCAACATCGTCGTGTTTGGCTCCCACTGTACCGTCTACCGTGATCCAAGCAAGAACACGTTCGCGCGCCGCGCTCAAGTGGGCACGATCGTTGGATGTAGTGACGAAACCAAGGGTTTCAGAGTATTCATCAGGAAAGAAAACAAGGTCATCACGACGCAGCATGTCAAGAATATTGAAACGTTGTCTGAAGCCCAGAACAGGCAGCTGCAACTAGCCCTTGATGACGATGGTCGGGCAGATTCAGACGAAGGCACTGAGACACCTGTGAGACAGAGCAGTAGTATTACTGCGAGCGAGAAGCCCAAGAAGAAGAAACAGTGGACTCGCCAACCGCACGTGACAAGAGGTGCGGCAAAGAAAGCAGCTGCAACCAACAAGAAGTAGCTGTCAGCGCAGGTGTCGTCAATCACGTGTTCGAAAGATATCCTCACAACTATGGCGAAACAATAAAGAGCGAGAAAAGAAACGAGTGGCAAAAGGCAATGCGTGAGGATCTGGACGCGCTCGAAAGAAACTAAGTGTGGCGTTTGGCGCTCCGATCAAGCAACAGCAACGTTCTCCACAGTAAATGGGTCTTTAAGACCAAGACGACTGCCGATGGAGATTTATAAAGGCACAAAGCGCGCCTCGTTGCCTGCGGAAATGAACAAGTTTTTGGCGTGGACTACGCGCTAACTTTCGCTGCCGTCCTGGACATGACTACAGTGAAAGTAATCTTGGCGTTAGCTTCTACATGGGGCGTCCCGACTAAGCACGGAGACGTCTCCAATGCTTACGTAAAAGCAAAGAAGGAACAGCATCTCGAGATTCTGATGCACGTCCCCAAGGGCATGACGATTGATACAAGAAAGTTAAAAGAATTGGGGGCAACGAAGATTGAAGATGTTGTGCTTGAACTGAAGAAAAGTCTTTATGGTTTATAGCAAGCAGGGCGATTGTGGAGCCAATTGCTTAACAATCGGCTATTGGAAGTCGGATTTACTCGCTGCATCAGCGACCTCTGCTTGTATTACAAGCGCGACATCGATGGAGTCGTCATCGTCGGAGTCTACGTAGACGATTTGCTGGTGACTGGAACATCCGCTGTTGCAGTTGACGGTTTTTTTGCGAGCCTCGAAAGTCTTTCGATTAAAGATCTTGGACCAGTGTCGAAGTTTTTGGGGATGCGCGTGACGCACAACGAAGATCGTGGATATTTTCTTGACCAGGAGGAGACGATTGTCGACTTGCTGCGTGACCACGGCATGACCGATGCCAACTCAAGTCGTGCGCCTATCGGGACAGACGTTTATGAAGTTCAATGTGCAGACAGCGGACTACTTGCAGACACGGGTGCTCCAGGTCAACCTAGCGTTCGTGTTTTCAGTCTATTGTCGGATCGTTGCTCTGGGTAGCGAGGTGCACACGACCCGACACTGCATTTGCGGTGCATAAGGCAACCAGACAAACACACGAGCCACGGATCCATGACTGGAAATTGGCTAAGCGCATCGTGCGCTGTTTGAGTGGTACGCGTGGATTTAAGATCAGCATGAATCCAGCAGTCGAAGAAACTGCACAACCTGTTCTAATGAACTACAGTGACGCATAATACGCAGCCGACAAGGCAGACAGAAATTGTTTAACCGGTAGCGTCGTCATGCTAAATGGAATGATAATCATCTGGTGCTCGAAAAAGCAAGGAGTTGTGGCGCTCTCGACAATGGAGTCAGAATTTGTGGCAGCGTCTGAAGCTGGACGAGAGCTACTTGGAGTGAGAGAGACGCTGAGTGAAATTGGTGAGTTGCCTGCACTACCGATGAAAATGCTCATCGACAACCAGGCAGCGATACGGCGGATTGAAGCAGAAGCGCCGTCTAATAAAGCCAAGCACATTGATGTGAGAGTCAAAACTTGTGCGACTACGCTCGTCGAGGCATTGTGGTGCCAGAATATGTGCCGAGCGACCTGATGCTTGCGGACGGACTCACCAAAGCGCTCGATGCAGTCAAGACGGTCAAGTTGCGATCACTGCTACAAATCGTGTAAGCGCAGTGCAAGTCGCCGACAAGGAGGAGTGTTGAAGATCGGGATGAAGAGTCACGATGTGCGGCACGACATGTCAGATCAAGTTGGTGTCGGCGACTGTTTGCATGTTTATAAGAGAACAGTCGACAGATGAAGGGGCTGCAAAGATGGGTGAATAAGCTTGCAGTTGCCAACGGACAGGAAGCGCGTCGCCGGAGTGGTGGCGAATGGTAGCGCAGCGACAGTAAGTCGACCTAGTAAGAGCGGCATATACAGAGACATAGTGTGCGAGATAGCGAGCATAATAGCTAGGACATAACGGCACAGTTTGTATATTAGTTTCCTTTCTAGCTCATCAAGTGCAAGCTCAACATTGGCTAACAATACTATCATGAGGAAACCGCATATGTATCCAGAAGACCTCCACAAGCTCAAATAGCCACCTATTAACGTAAATTGCAAGTCAAGGAACTTACAGCTCCAGCTCCTTGTTCAAGGTACATATACGATTCAGTAAATGCACAGTGTGCTAACGAGCCTGTGTCTTAACAAGACTCTTACGACCTGATACGACTTAGGAAGGCACGTGTCTTATAAAAATTGATAGGGGAACTGAAGTTTTTGTGTTGTTATAGAAAAGAATACCTCAGACTAAATGTACTTAATCTAGACGCTAATGTTCTGGTTGGTACCTTTCAAAAGATCTCGTATGTTGGTGGCTGACACACTTCAGCCCTCAACAACTGAACAGTGTATGAATACCATTCAATGACATTTCATCCCTAATGTAAACCACACATGTAATGTCGGTCACCAACCGAGGTGTAACTCTGTTACAGAATATATGCTTGATCTCGGCCGCGCGTCTCACCGACTGCAATAGGATTCAAACTCATGGAACTAGAATATCTAAGATGTTTTGCTGGGAATGGTTTTAGTCGCATGCGGCACTGATCGATATAATATACATGGTGTTTGTCGAATGCGGAGATGACGATCATAAAACCGATATAGAAAATGTCATCAGTCGTGCACCAACTCAGTAAGTGTCAGAATGAACAATGGTCATCGTGAAGACTACGGGTATAATTTTAGGGTTCCTGCGGGCCCGTTGTACGATTTGATGAAAATTCTGGATCGCAGCACTGAAAGACAATGATCAGACTGCTGCGATGCAATTACTTGAAAAATCAATTTTGGGGCGCAATTCGGTAAGTGCACGCTGTGACATCAGTAAATGAATTCATATAGCGACGTCAATGTGGAAAGAAACTTAGATCACTTTCGATCGATGTCTGGTGTCCTACTGAATCTGAAGTAATGCCGTGACGTATAAATGATGTATGTACGCAAGTGTAATTACAGACGCATCGTAGCGTTGAGCTCATCGAATTCTAAATACATGGCTTATAACATGTTCATCCAAAGAGAATCTGTGTGCGTGAACAATAATGGACGAACTTCGATGATGCAAGGAACATAAGTATACGTTTTTATAGTAGGATAATCAAAGGGACACTGTGCTAGCGACGAATTCAGTGTAGCACGAATGGACGGAGCACGTGGACGTGTCCATATACTCTTTATTGTAAGAAGAAGGAACCCAAACGGTTTCGGTGATGGAACATCATCCTGCAGATATTTCTACAAAAGCGATCGGCAACAACTAATGCAAGCACCTTCACTCCATCATGATCATCACGGCAACCTATCCCCTCGAGCACCAACAGCAGATAATGACACTGAAACAAACAATGGTGTTGTTCTATTACACATCTGGCACCGTTTATCACAGCCTAGTGACGATAAAGTGAAGACGTGCAATGGAATATACGGTGTAAGTGAAAATTTAGAACGGCCGCAAATTCAGGCCCGTAATCATTAAAATGTAACGAAAAAATTGGTAGAATATGCGATGTCTACAATTGTATGATGTTTGAAGGGGTGATTATTAAATCATTGCGATTCATTTTCCAGTCAATTCAACACACCTGCGGTTTTCGATGTTGTAACGGGATACTGTGCAGACACAGGCAATATATAAAGCCCTTTACAAAACTTCCTCGCTTCGTCCGTATGACGTTTGTTCGTTTCGTGCATGTTTTTATTACGGGCAAATCGTTTCAAAGAAGAGCCCCACAGATGTGCAATTATAGCTCAGTCATAATGACGTGTTAAGTCAAAATCATGGTCAACATAGCCGTCGTAGGTTTTCTCAATCACTTATTATTTGAATACTTTTATCCGAGCTTTTATTGTCGCAATGCCTGTAAGCTAAAAGTAAGGCATTCTTACAACCCATGTAAAGATAGTGTATAAACTGTAATTATTCCGACACTGATTGGGATATCATTGGCAAGAATAATGAAAATAAAAGACCTGAGTCAAAATCAATACACAACACTCTCCGAAAGCTAATTTAGGACAATTGTATGTTATCGTGGTGTATGTGCACGAATAGGAAGAGTGAGATAAAAAATGATAGACGGATGATTTACCTGTGATGATTGAGCGATCACAACAATATACGTCATCAACGTCAAGAAATAAATAAATGAGACCTATCAGTCGTAAAACATCACATTTCTGTGAACTCACGTCTAATGGTGGAATCACACACTGACGCCTTTTTTCAGGTCATCGGGCGCAGATTACTACTGACTAGAAGAATTACGGTGCATCGACTGAGGACTACTTAAAAGTCACATCGACAAATCTTATAACAGTTCTTTCTTCCAAAGATCGTTAGCACGTCGATCGACGAGACATAACATGGTCCCTGTTAGCGATGATACCCGGATCTTCGTCCTCGAGTCTCTCGCTGTTTCTGTTGATGAGTTTTGGAAGACGAGTCAATTTGGAGCATGTGCTGCCCATAGGACGATAGAGGGCAACCAGGGCGTATATAAACGAGGCGTGCGATTTCTAGTGTGCATGGTACCTAGTGATTGATATAAATTAGTTTGAAAATATACACAGACCTCATATTCCTGGTTACTCAGGGTTTTTTAGTAGGCGTAGACCAACCTAAAAAACCTTATGTCTTGGCGCCAACATTCAAACCTCAACAAGCTATCCCCCTGAAGGTTTGACGGCAGGCACAAATTAGGCCACGCAGTGATTAATCGTCACGTGTGTTTAGGACTTACAATAGTCTGCAACGTATCCTTGAACTTTTTTGCTACATCGCCGAGCCACTTTGACTGAATATCTGCCCTTCTCTTATTTCCCTATGCACAAAAAGTCATTAGACGGGTTTTCATTTGTCTTGCACTCTTAGTCATTCACGCGCTTCTATCAAACTTGAGATTTGTCAACTGAGGCCTCGAACGCCTAGAGATTTACTATCATGAGATACATTGACAGGAGGCTCGCCGACTCCAGTTTCGCAGTGTAATACTTGATGACTCACGGATTCTGACTTCAGGACTAGGCGAATCCAGATTAGCTGACCTGAGATTGGTCAAATCGAAATAGACGACCCAAGATTTGCCGAACTAGGATCGATGTTATCCCGGATAGTCGATAAAAAGCTTGCAAACTTGGAGTTATCGAATCTGGACTCAACGATTAACGAAAAGCTGCCCTGAGGTGTAATGACGGTCAGCCCATTGAGACATCCGAATGAGAAATTCCTACACGATAGATCAATGAGTGAGAAATTACACCATGGACATATGAGTGAAGTAATTATCATTATATACGATTGAGGTCCTCCTTTAAACGATGCGTTTACGTGCTCATGCCTCTTATAAATCTCTTTTTTTGAATTTGAATGGTAACCTAGCATCGATATAAGTCACACGGCACCTAGCATAAAAATCAAACGCTTAATTGTTCGGGCAGCCTATTTTCGTCACTAATCACTTGCAGGTAACAGTGATGTATTCCATCTACACTTAGCAGGTCTGTAGTGGTAGGTGCTTCGAACTCTGTGTCAACCTGAGTCTTTCACGAAACTAAATCCATTTAGCCTCGATGGGTCGCGGATGCGCAGGTGATTCATCTATGACATTACACTACTTTTCAGCTGTCGTGGACATCGATAAGCGAATGCGGGTGGTGATGTGACCAAAATAAAATCAAATACCAGGGTGCCACAAACATTATGCATAACCTTGATCGAAAATTATTGACAACACATTTTGATGTGCGAGTTCGCGATGGTCTAACCAACCCTGTAATTGTTGTGTGGAGATGTCGTATTGATATCCTTGACCGATTAATAAAGCGCACCTTCGAGCCGGCGATACCGGTGCCAACGTTCCGAATGCCGCGAGTGATATGGGTATTTGTATACCGCAAACTAGATATCGTACCGGTTGAAAAACATAGTTCATATGTGCAGCTCCATGACATACATTTTGTGCCAAAATAAAATTTTAGACAGGAGTACAACATTGAACAAGCATACTGTTGTCAAATTACGTAGTCACTTACAAAATAGAGTGTCTACCTACCACGCTTTAAGATTACTTCTTCGGTAGTAGGATACCTTTGTTCGCCATTCTTCTTCTAAGAAACAGCGGGACATCTTTGTAGACCAGACTGTAAACATTTCGCCCTTTAATGAGCCATTTATCTTGCTTGTCAGAGCAATGATCACGCGATCCTTGCTCTTCATCAGACATTCCACTTTACGCCGAGCGATGATCTTGTCGGGAGTGAGGCATTACAAGAATCTTTTTTCGCCCATTTTGTACATATCATGCGAAGAGGCTTATTTTTGAGATGAACTTATTTGATCACGCCAGGCGGATATCGGTACGGCATTCCTAAATCTGCTTTCACCGTAGGCGCTTATCGGCCTGAGGCCATTGCGCATCTGGAATGCACCAAGCCCGCTATAAAAAAGCAACTGGTCGTCCCAATTACCTCTTAGCGTTGAAATCTGGACTGATTGCCCTTGACTATTGTGATAGATTGCAGAGTCTTGGCTCAAGCCTTTTATGCGTGATGGAGATAGTAGAAGTAAATTTAACTTATCAAATCATGTCAAACGAACTTTTGTTAGCCATCGTTTCCTTACTTCGTGCAAATCTTCTAAGAACCATTATTAGAAGAAAGAGAGCTTCACACATTCTGAATTTCCAGCACACAGGTAGGCCATAGCGATTGCATCGATAACAGATTGGCTCATCATCCGTCCCCTCCCCTAAATTGCTGATCTTTGAGCCTTCAACAATCTTACTTAGCTTGACAAGCATGGCATAACTGCGGCTTAGTTAATGACGTTGCTATGAAATCGTGCAAGCTATTATGAAGTAAGCACATACTGGTAGACGTAGTTGCTCTTGCGCAGTAAAAGTAGGAAGCAAAAGTAAAATATATTGCGCGCTAACAACCCTTCGTTTTAACCTACTATATGCAGTTGGCGGCCAGTACTGCAACTTGACCCAGTCAAGTTACACCTGGCACACATTCAGCGTGCCCATCACCATGCGTCGATTCTGGTCTCATATGACGTCCATATGTCTTCGTCTCACTTATCATCTCCGGTTGAACTTTTACATGACGATCTTTTTACCTAGTCCCAAATGTCTAGCTGTCGCGTCTTGATCCCACCTGTCAACTTGTTGGTGATGTTGTCCTTTTGCTGTCATGGGTCTTGCAGTCTTCACCCGGAGCATCCATGACCTGTCAGAAACAATATCTTCTAATCCATACTTCATCTTAAGTACACCGTCTTAGACTGCGTCCTACACAAAATGATAGCGCAAATTCAATATGATTCGCACGAGACTTGTACACAGCATGCTCTTCTATTAATATCGCGGCTTGATTATCAACGTTCATGGTGGTCACAGGTAGTATGTTTGCGCCGAGCTCTTGAATTCGATGACGAAGCCACATTGATTCTTGTGCTGCTAGAGATAGAGCCATATACTTGTCTTCGGCAGAGGAAAGAGCAACAGTCCTCTGTCGCATGGACTTGTAGATAACAGGATCACCGCAAAAAATCACAAGCATTCCCGACATCGATCGACGTGTATGAAAATTGCATCCCCAACTAGCATCAGCAAATACAGTGGGCACAAATTCGTTTATGTCACCACGCTTGTAATATATACCGAGTTTGATTGTACCCTTGAGATAACGCAGCACATATACTGTGGCTTTCATGTGTGCTTGAATCTGTAGACTCAAGGTACTGCGATAATTTGCAAATTTATACACATATGTCGGGATGTGACGCAACAGCAATATAGAGCAGAGACTCAATTGATCCACGACACTTCTTGCTGTCTGTCTTTTCACCGCCATCAAATTCATACAGGTTCTGTCCAAAGACCTTCGGTTTGCGGCTGGGACTCGAAGAACTCTGACCAAACCGTTCAGCAAGTCCGTCATTAAACTGCGACTGAAAAACGTGAAGCAATCCACGCTCGCGATTGTAATTAATTTCGATACCGAGCGCAAAGCGAACGTCACCGAGATCTTTAATCTTGAAGTGCTTAGAGACGGCAAACTTGATTTTGGTAGCGTGCGAAATTGCTCTAACAACCAACCAACAGGTCAACCACGTGGAGCACAATGTACACCACATTCTTTCCATATAATAGGCAAACAAACAAACACAGGTCAGCGATTTACGGCTCGAACTTCAACGCTTTCAACACCTTGCAATTTGTTTTGTGCCAAACAGCAGCTGCTTGCTTCAGCCCATACAAACTACGGCGTAGCTTTCATACTGTGATCTCCAGCATACAGGTTCCTTTCGGTGGGCGCATGTAAACGTTCTCATCCAACATGCCATTGAGATTAGTAGTCTCCACATCAAGTTGACGAATCACGTATCCGTATTGGCAGCATGTATCCAGGAACGTACGCATCGATTTGAGACTTGCTACCGGCGAATATGTCTCCAAATAATCGACACCATAGACTTGACAAAAACATTGGGATACTAGACGCTCTTTGGACCGGACGACATTCACATCAGCATCTCATTTGACAATGAACACCCACTTGCAACCAATTAGTCCATCACCATGCAGACGACGTACAGCATCCCATGTATGGATAGAGGAATGCGAGCTGATTTCTCGGTCAAGGGTTTCTTTCCATTTTTCTGCGTCAGGAGATGCAAAAACTTCTTGTTACGTTCGAGAAATCTCCATGCTGCTGATGCAATGTCATCTCTACCCGTAAAACGAAGTCGCTTCGGATCCGAATCAGACGTATCGAGATCATACCATAATCGAATACTAGTTCGCAGTACGCGGTCTCTGGTGAGTAACACGATCTTCTGGCATCGGGGGCAAAGCAGGAAATTCGCTCGAGTATCGCGGTACAAATTGCGTTACCCATAGACTACGGCACAATTAATTGACCATTATAGACTAGCGATTTTCTCCCCCTTGGTCGATACCAGTATATCCGCTTCCTTTGACAGTACGTGTCCCATTCTATAGAGTGTCTAGCTGCATATTACATAAATCAGCAGCATGTAGCGGAAATGTATGGAGCACGACATCCGTGGCTGTCTGCTGTTGAGTTCAATCTTGTTGAGGTGATGATGGCGCAGACACTTTATTCATCACTCTATCAGAGGCACTATCCGAGGTATTCTTCACGCCGTCTATCTCCATGTTCCCGCCTTCATCGTCTGTTTGCTTTGTTCGTACATAATTATCTTCATCATTAGCACCCGAAAAGTCCAGAAATAGAGGTTGAGTATCGGCTACCTGAATGTACGCGGACGGTGGGCGTTCATCTAGATCAATTGTTCGAGACATATCCAACATTTGTGTGTCACTGTCTTGATCACGATTGACTTTAGATCCTTCAGCGCACCCCAAAAAAAATGCACTGATGGGCCTTGGTATCGAACTTCCTCCGCTTGAAAGAATCAGCATAGACATAACCACGCGATCCAAGTACACGCATATGCCCAAGTGACGGCTTGTTCTTCCGCATCACTTTGTAAGGTGCAGTATCGTGACGCGCTGTGTTTGGCAAACAGTTTTGCATGTATGTAGCCGTCATAATTGCTTCTCCCCACCAATCTTTTGGCAAATGCTGGTAGTACAGCAATAAACGAGAAATCTTAGCAAGCGAACGATTGGTCCTCTCTGCTAGACCATTTTCCGAGGGCGATTATGAATCGCTTGTTTGGTGTTGGACTCCTTGTTTCACACAAGATTTGTTGAACTGCTTGCCGCTGTATTTTCTACCATTGTCACTTTGAATGCATCGTATACGAGTACCTAACTGGGACTCCGTATATGGCTTGTATTTTTAAAACATCTCCAGTAACTCGCTCTTCGCTTGACCAGGTAGACTTGAACCTAACGTGACCAGTTATTGATAAAAACATAACGATGTATCGAGCCCTGTCCTTGGAGGTAACAAACTTTGGTACTATTAAGTTGCTGTGTCCCGACTCAAGCGGTGAGTCTGTCTTTGTCAGACATCCAGATGTGCTTGCATATTTTAAAACACACATCTTACCACAATCACATCCCTTGCTTGGAATTTATAACGCTGCTAAAGATGAAATTGGCGGCACACCTTCCGATATCTTGTTCAGTGCTGCTATACGGTCATGCGCAACATGACCAAGCCTGGCATGCTATAAAGTTGATTTATCCATGGACGTCGTGGTCAAATTTGCTTCATTGTTGTCGAGTTTGATAGAGCTCGCTAAGCACATACAGCTTTCCCAAACGCTTACCACGGGCAACATCTTGACCTTTTAATGTAATTAAGCATATCTCCTCGTCAAAATGAGCTTCTGCTCTACCCTATGCAAGCGCCAACACATATCGTAGCTTGCAATCTAAACCCGGAATGGAGAGCACATTGTTGACAATCGCAGTCCTGCCGCTCTCAATTATCAAACTGACTCATACAGTACCGCACACAGGCAAGCGATCACCACTAGCCACAAACACTTCGAGACCACCTCGTACCGACTGAAGGGTGCAGAAGTCATCACGATTGACTGTCATATGGGAGCTGGCTCTACTATCAAACAACCACATGTCCTTCATATCTTTATCACTTGCAACTGAAAAGACAAACGGTTTTATTGCGTCTTATTTTCGGACACTGGTCACACTTAATTTACTTCGTCACATGCATAGCAACGACCAGTGAACCCACGTGCATGTTGGTGTCCTCGCTGTTTTTACGCTTTTGACGACGCTTCTCTTGGTTGCTGTGGTTGTTGCGATACCCACGCGTAACGTACCGGTGTCCTCGTGGCTTTCCTCTAGAAGCAACAGCCTTATCACAGACTTTTGATTTCTCTCTTGATCATTGTGTCACACTCGCGTCGTAACATCTCTTTCGCCTCGTACTATCCACATGTTCTCGCGATTCCAGATAATCCAGACAATTGCATCATACTCCGGCGACAAGCTGCCGAGCGAAAAACCAACTTCTGGTCTTCGGAATTCTCGTCACCTACCGAGGCAAGACGAGTGCACAAATTATAAAAATTTAATAATGTGTTTCATGATTTTGTCGCCAGAGTCGAGCAAATTCAAAAACCAGCAGTAGATCTGTGCAAAGTTCAGAAATTAGCACCAGTACCGAGACGAGACCATGCAGAACATTAATAATGGGGACCACACAAAGTCTAACTGTCAGATTATATGATACTTGCGTGATTGGTTTCGATACTTTCCATTTTTAAGGAGCCGTTGGTTTCATCTCATTGGGCAGACTTTATTTGGCAAATGGACGGCCCATTTTTCATTTGGCGACTCACAAGCGCTTACGAAGAAGAACGGGGCCTCTTTGTTGCTCGATGTTGGCACTCTCATACTTGCTGAAAGCAAACCCTGTGATGAGAAGGTATAAGAGGGGATATTAATTCATCTGCACGTGTTAGGAAAAATGGTCAATGAGTTATTGTATATTTTTCTGCACGTGACAGAGGAGAGGACGCAGCGCGCAATCAGCATACTGTAGAAAGCCCACGAGACGGTGTGTAGGTACGAAAGTCGACGCACTCCGCGATTTAATTTGTTTAAACCTTAATGATGTGCTGTATCTCGCTGTTTGTTTAATGCCTGTAGCGTGTAATAGGGTGGACGTTATCAAAATCGTTCAAACCTCTTTTCAATACTTTGCAAGTTGATTAAGACGAGTCTGCGCCGGTCCGGATGTACATTTGAAGTAGTTCTGACGTCTTTGCTTCTTGTTTTCCCACCAGGAATCGCATAGAAGAGCATAGCACGTTGCAAAACAAGGAGAAGGCAAGAAACTGCGCCAAAATGGCGCGATCAGTAAGCGCCGAGCTCAGACGGAAGGCACGATGTGTTATTCATTTGGTTGAAACATGCAGGACGCTACATGATCGAAGCAAGCGGTGTTTGCAAGTGCATGGAGAAGGACGTGTCATTGCAGAGGCCGTTAAGTTTGCACCCGCAATGTTTGAAGCACTTTTTTCCTGTAAATGTAAGCTATGAGGGGCTAAATTATAACAATATATAGCAAGCGTGTTTAGAGCAACGTTATAGCAGATTCATTTTTTCATTCATTCTTTGTAAAAGCTATGCACAGCAAGCTCAATTGAGTATGAAGGAAATAGACCCACGCGGGTGGTATTAGTTTGAGGTCATGTAGGACATCACTGTATTCGTCACGAAGACTGACACCGGATGCACAGGGATTATCGGTTCATTGAAGTCAATTGACCTTGCTACAAAATTATTTTTCTTTAATTCCAAGTCACATGGCGCCGGAATAATGTCTTGTTATGCCCGCTTGAAAGCAAAATCGGCAAGTGTAAGTAGCTCCATACTTCGAATCCGCAAAGCTACTGATTACTCTTTTTTGTCGTCGTCCAGTTTTTCATAATACGGTGGTGAATTAATCATCAATAGAGGTGTTCTAGTGCTGACAACAAATTTAATCGACCTCCCCAGAAACCCCTGCTCAAAATTTTGACCAGGTATGATGGATAAAAAGCTGCCGTTATGTCTATTGTAGACCCATTACTATGCAATACGGAGACAAGGTGGCGGCAAGGCAACCTCATTTACATTTCAGTTGAACATGATCAACTTTAAGCTTCAACATTAATGCGCCGATATCCAGCGTAGCCTTGTTTCAATACAAACCATACAGTGGAGGTCGACCGTGCAACTTCACATCCACCTGCAGCTGCTATTTCTTTATTTCAAAAAGACCGCGCATGAGGTGTCACATTAAGTTTGTTTACTAACCATTTTTTAGTTTGATCTTGACGCATACAAAAACTTTTCATAGTCGCCTGTGTTAAAAAATTTAATGCTACGAGAGTCGATGCATCACGAATACCATGGACGAGCATTGTATTGTCATCGCTTTCGACAAAGTTAGTGTTGCGCCACCCAGAAAGAGAATACAGTATCATGGTTGGTGCAAGACGGTCTTGGTGATGCGTGCTTGTGGCCGAATCTGTGCTCGACCTCGTAAGATTTTTGACATTAAATTTCTTATCAACAACTTCCATTTGCATATCCGCAAATTCAAATTAATAAGTGGTATTAATATGCCCGATGTATGCGGCAATACCATCTCCAAACTTTGTTTGTACCGACGTAAGAGCAGCATTGTAGTCGATCTCGGACTCTGCTGATTAAATTTTCACTACGGCATTCTCGAAGTCAGAACCAGAACATCCGAAATTTCCTTTTATATTGCGCAACATGTGCAAGGTGCAGAATCGAATCTGGAGGCTGATTCACAGGTATCAACCTGTGATTGTGTACGCTTGCTTCACGGCATCTTGTATCTTTCCACGATTAAACATCATCGCGATATTCACCAAATTATTACAGCCTTAATACAATGAATGAAAAACCATATAATGTTGTCCTTGTTCTCCACATTTACGAAGGCAGCGGCCAACGTTATGTTTGAAAGATGGCTGCTAACAGACACTCCAAAGGCCACACACAAGCGGAGAAATCGAACATAATAAAGGTGGCTGTTAAGAGACTTTCCAAAGTCCACAAACAAGCAAAGAAATCGATTCCTATGGTCCACTTCGAGCGCCACAGTGCTGGATCGGTTCACGCGCTTTAATTCAATCAAACGTGGAGCTAAAAGCTCAAAAGACGATTTCCATTCGCCTTCCATCTCTTCAAAGACCGCTTCTTTGGATTCGTAGTTCTTGGTTTGATACTTTTGGAGGTTAGTTCCATCACTGAAGCGGAGTAGCGACACAATTTCCTTGCGCTTGATGCCGTTGTCGCCTCGAACCGCAGCATTGAATGTAGAAAAAAACCTTGATTTGCCGTGCTGAAGGCTTGGCAGTCGCGAGGCACACATCCGAGTGAATATCGTTTAGCGTTGAAATATAGTGCTTAGAAGATGCACCCTTCCGCTGTCGCCTCGTCACGCGTATTTTTCACGGGCACCCGTCTTGTGGGCACACATACGCTTTGCTCCCACCACTACACCTCTTGGCCTTGCACTGTCGAATTTGATTTAAACAGTAGTCATGTATAAACATAGTTGCAGCAGCGCCCGTCGGAAAAATGTGTCCCTTCGACAGAATATTGGTACCGTAAATATCTTCCATGTCAATCATTGCCCTTTTCAAAGACATCTTAGTGATTTTATTCATGTTTCGTACACAAATCTAAATTCACCAACACACCACACAAATAAATTATGTGGTCCTCATTATCTATGCGCTGCGTGATCTCACCTCATACTGGTGCTGGTTCCTGGACCTTTGCACAAATCTACTGCTGGTTTCTGGATTTGTTCCCATGAGTCATCACAAAATCATGTAGCTGTTTGTGAATCTAGTCATGATTGTGCAGGCTCCACTTGACGTGAATATCGCGCAGGATATGTCAAGCATACGCGGCGCTCGACGCATTAAATTATTAGACTGGAACACCGTACTGGGCATCCTCGAAATGATATCTAACGCCTTCAAATCGTCGGTATTTCATTT
Source organism: Hyaloperonospora brassicae (assembly GCA_947650285.1). Classification (NCBI taxonomy): domain Eukaryota; phylum Oomycota; class Peronosporomycetes; order Peronosporales; family Peronosporaceae; genus Hyaloperonospora; species Hyaloperonospora brassicae. The sequence goes on from CANTFL010000641.1 coordinate 75,631, forward strand.
TGCAGTCGCCTGCTCTAGTATGCCTTCTACTTCATTTCATATGGTCAAGCAGCTCATTTCTCGCGATCGTCATGCGAACACCAAACTCCCACAAGTAGTAATTCTCGTCCGTGAGAATGTCATTGTTGTACGTCACCGCCTTTGAGCTCTTTACCCGTAATAGATTGCAGAGGATTGGCTAAATACTTGTTTGCGTGATGGAAAAGTGGAAGTAAATCTTATTTATCAAAAATGTCAAACGAACTTTTGTTAGCCATCGTTTCCTTACTTTGTACGAATCTTCTAGAAACAATTTCTAGAAGAAAGAGAGCTTCATTCAGTCTGAATTTCAAGCAGACAGATAGACCATGGCAATTGCAGCTACAAAAAAGGGTGGCTCACCATCCATTACAATTATACCATCACGTAGCATCACACGTTTCGAGTGACACTGCAGCACTCAGTTGACAAGCTCTTCATCGACGACGAAAGACGAGCGGGTGTATTCGCTTGCACTTGAGATTTCAGCTTCTTTTACTAGTAAGTGATGATTGCGAAGAAGCACGGACACAGACAGTGTTCCCTGGACCAACGTCTTGACAGGGTGTACTCTCGCTTTGCTCTCGTCGCAAGGTGGGGCAACGTATGAGCGGCATCACCTTCATTCCACAGACAGATCTTCTTCTTCTTCTTCTTCTCGTCCATAAACGTTATATCACCAGTGGCTCATGGTCGTGAAGGCATCGAAGTAAATCTTCGACAAGTACCTGTCAACGTGCTTGTAGCTCGGAGCGGGCTGGGATGGTCTGCCCTCTACGAATGAACGAATCCTTTGTGTGTCCGGGAAGCTAATGACAGCTCTTCCGCATCGCCATGTGTACCATACGTTATCCTCTTGTACATCATGCGGGGTATGGCCACGGGGCATATATAATTCGGCACGTGTTCATCCGTCCCACGTTTTCTCGTCTACCACTTATGTGTGGTCACACAAAAGCACGTACGTGTGTGCAATCGGTCGAGTCCCAATTGTGTACCCATCGCGCACGTGTGACAGGGCGCGTCCCGCTCGTTTATGCCAACGCCCGTGTCGATAATGATGACGCGGATCGGCGTCATTTCCACTCACTTGGTTTCAGTATGCCGCCACCCACCCCGTCGCCATCGCCAGTCATTCGCGAGAAACATCCGACCGACACTTTGGTCTCTGTTCGCCGCGCACTTGTGCCGCTCCACTGGACCGTCTGCACCTCAATCCCTCGCGCACTCATGTGGCTCAATAGTCGCGACATCGCGCGGGACGACGACAGCAGCAACAGCACCACCGGCGGCGGCCATCCCGACGGCGTGTGGACCTTTGCCGGCTCCAGTGTCAGCAGTGCGTCGTCGTCGCACGGATCGATTGGCGCCTCGGGCTCCCGAGCGCTCTGGAACCGCATGGAGATGGCCGAAGAAGAGCGCGAAGAAGAGGCGCTGCCGTCGTACCTGTCGTACTTGCAGCCAGCGTTCCGTCCTGCGCCTCGGCCGTCGTCCACGACCGACGCGTCGACGTTGCCGCGCACGGCGTCTGTGCTCGCGACACCGCACGTACGAGAGCCAATGGACACGTCGCTGCACGTGCAGCACGTGACGCGCAAGAGCGCGGAGCTCGCTGAAGCGCTGGAGCATCTTGTGCTGGGCGCAGCCCATCGCTACGGGAACGAGACGGTCGTGTCGGGTACGAGGAATCGATCGTTGAGCCGGTCGCTGTGCTCGTGTGGCGAGTTGAGGCTCCAGGTGCACGAGATGGGGACACAGGTGACAAGACTGCAAGAGCAGGTGCTGGAGCTGACAAAGAAGAGCAGTCGGTTGGAAGGGGACAGCAGCAAAGGGACGGGAACAAGCAGCACGAGCAGCTCGACGTGGAGTGCGTCGGCAGCGCCGTTCGTGCCGAAGCAGTTGCCGTACAAGCAGTTGACACCGTCGCTGTCGATTGGAACAGTGGATTCGTCGACCGCAACGGTCTTGAGTGACCGAATCTCGACGTTAGAAGGACGTCAGAGTGCGTTCCAGTCGCAGTTGGCAACGATCGCCAAGGTGCTGGGCATTCCTACGGGAAAAGCAGGCAAGCATAGTCCAGTGAAGCATTTGGTGGAGACGTTGCGTGAGGAAGTGGAAGCCAAAGTGCAGGAAGCAACTGCTGAAGCCCGGGCAGGTCTCTTGGCTGAGCTGAAGGCTTCATTGGGAGACGATGAAGTGGAGCCCCACACGGACAAGGAGGATACACAAGCAGCCTTGTCGTCCAATGCTGTTCTTGCGGCATTAGCAGGCGAGCACGAAGCGTCTTTGGCGCGTCTGAGTCGATCGTTCGAGGAGTTGCTGGCGGACGAAGCTCGACAGCGAGCAGCACTTGAAGCTCGTGTTCAGTCTCAATTGGCACAACAAGAGGAGTGGCTACAGCAGCTCGAAGGTGCTTTTGGGTCTCACCACGACTTGAACTACAATCAGGATTTCCGTGGCAAAGACTCGGATGTGGTGAACAGCAAGCTTGAAGCACTGGAACGAAGATGCGAAGAGAGCCTTGACTTTTGCAAGCGCATTGCTCAGCTACTTCCAGACGTAGCACAGTCGAGTCTTCCATCTCGGCCCGGAGAAAAAGAAAATGGACGGAGCAGCTGGCCGGACCGCATGGCAGGCAGTGGACAGGTACGCGTGGGAAATGTTGTGTTGTATTGCGTCACGTTTTCTGCTCAACACTCACAGTGCTCGTACCTTTACTCGTTCTTGCTGCAGTTGTAGGTCATTTCGCAGATCTGATCGCGACACTATTTGTGCGAGATTCCTGTCTAGTTGCAGTGACGTGTTTGTCCACGCAATGGAGCATGCCTGTCCACAGCGTGCTTGGTTGCCGTTGTTGCCAGCATCGAAGCTTCAAGGAAGGGTCAATGTACGTACGGGGAAATGCCAGCCGTGGTGGTCAAGATACCCAGGCAGCAATGGATTGAAGCCGTGTGGATATCCGGACGAACGGGTCTCAAGCCATATGCTGGTGCTACCTCGCGTGATCGTGCGGTGCAGCAATTGCTGCGAAAGGAGCGCCAATGGATGGCAGCTAGGCCACAGCGCTCCAGTGCTCGATGACCAGTTGCCATGGCGGATACTGACTTTGCAGCCCCGTGACATGCAAGTGGTGTATTGCGATTCACCGGCAGAAACTTGAGGGCTGTGTAGCAGTTCGGCAGGAACACGACACGTTTGCTCTGATGTAGCGGTGCCATGCAGGCTGCATTGCGAATCTGTTCAAGACCAGCGGCCCCATCAATGTCGTCGCTCTTTTTGCGCTTTGATACGCAGAGTACGATCTACGTGAGGTCACCCTCTTCATCGATGTGGAGAGTGCACCACAGAAGTCACGAGCAGCAGACGGTGGACGAGTGCTGAACGGTATGGCATGGTCATGGTTGGTAGTGTGCAGATTAACAGCGGAGGAGTTGCGCCGGGCCACGGTTGGCACACACTATACTCGCTATCGAGTTGACAAACGACTATCGAGTAGACAAACGTCTGAAGTAAGCCCCACCGTCTCAATGCTTCAGCAGCCTTTGCCACGGTGCAAAGCATGGAGTGCATGTACTGGCGCCTGGAATGGTGTTCACGCGAGCCGAGAGATAATGTCTATATCAATGACAAACAGAGCTCAGGGTCGAGGATCGTATGCGTTTTGCCGATAAGCTGAAAGCGTCTACGTCTTGTGGCTGGATATGTTGGAGACCACAAAGTTTTGCTGACTAGAGCGCCTGCAAGTTGATTGAAGTGCTCGACAAGTTGACTGGATACCGCGGGGCTTCGTATACGACAGACACGAAAGCTTTGTGATCTGGTTGTGCAACGACCGAGTGTGTTGCTTCCGTGTCATGTGGCGGATCCATTATTTCGCGCTGAGTTCACCATTGGTGCGATCGAATGACTCGTGATAAGGAAGGCTTTTATCGGCTGCTTGGCTTCTCCGTCAACAGTAGGCGAGAGCCGTGATCAGCCATTCCACTCGCGCGTGCTTCGTTCTTGAGTTGACCGACACTTCTCTAGACTCGTCCGTTTTGTACGATGCGTGGAGTATCATGAGGCATGACACGTTCCCAGCTTGCGCTTGAAGCTATGAACGCTTCTGCTCGATGACGAGTTGATGGTGCTCTCTCAGGTGCGTTTCTGGAATGAGCTTGCTGAGACCACAGTCAACATAACGACAAGAACTTGCAGGTCATGTGACAGCGCGGGGCCGTCATCTGCCTTGACAAGTCGAGCGCAGTATCATGAGGCATGACACGTTCCCAGCTTGCGCTTGAAGCTATGAACGCTTCTGCTCGATGACGAGTTGATGGTGCTCTCTCAGGTGCGTTTCTGGAATGAGCTTGCTGAGACCACAGTCAACATAACGACAAGAACTTGCAGGTCATGTGACAGCGCGGGGCCGTCATCTGCCTTGACAAGTCGAGCGCAAACCAGTTATGAAACACACACAACGCGGCGCATGTGTAAAGAAAGCACCAGCAGAGCAATGGCTTGACCGATTTGTCGAGCAAGCAGCTTTTTTCGGTCTCTTGCCGCTGTCCGTATCGACCGAATCGCTTTTTCGTGGCCGTACAGGTGTGATGGATAATCAATCAACAACGTTCGTTTCGAGGAGGTCCGATGGCAATTGACAACGTCGGAAACGCCCGACAGAACGAATACAGTATACGAACATTTGATGCGACGAGTAGTCAGGTATCAAGTTTGTTCAGTCTTCGTCGTTGAATACGACCACACTCAGTTGAGTGTGCAATGCATCCCGTACACGTCCATCTTCGATCGCACATCGTGATACAGTACATAGCTTGCGATGGCGGCTACAGAAGAGTCATCGAAAATCGAGGAGCTCAACTATAGGCAGGAAATGGAAAAAAAACATGAGAGAATGGTAGTAATCCAGCAATCAACCAACTTGACCACTGCAACGTCTTATAGTCGTACGACTGCTTCATCTACTTCATCAATCCCACATCAAAAGTTCTGGAGCAATTCCTGTCTGCCTCTTATTGTCGACGTTTAATACCTATTGTCCCACAGCAGAGTTTTTAGTTCCAAGCGATAACTCTAACGGTATGCGTAGTGAAGTAGTTCCACGGCTTTGCTGACCAACTTTGACGAGCGCAGCAAGTTGAGACGTGGCCGCTATGTCCCACAATTTGAACATTCACTCGTACAGGATAGGCCCACAACGTCGTGGTCTATCCTAGACAAGACAGGATAGACCACGACGTTCGGTCCTTGTCACTCATCGGTTCGAAACGCAATAAATGGAGCGCTGGTCCCAAAACAGCAGTTCCGTCTTGAATATGGCACGCTCGTTTCTATTCACGCATCACCGACCGCCTCGTGCCCTTTTACACCCTCATTGACGGGAAATCGCTTTTTTCTCGTGGAGACATACTCGAGGTATGTCCCCTTTTCGCTTTTCTTACAAATGCAATATAACCCGCGGTATGTGCTCTTTCAGCTTTTTTTCAACTGCGATATACCCGCGGTATCTGCTCGTTCTGCTTTTCTCACGTATGTGCACCACACCATCCCTCACTGCCTTTTTCGAGCACCCGCAGTTGTTAAAACACCGAGTCCTTTTGCCGTTGCCGCCGCTCGCGCGCTCTTGTTTGCCATGACGACGGAGCTCTCGCCGATCAAGTCCAAGCGAATGGAGGAGAAAGCGTCGCTCCAGGTGTGTATGTACATGTGCTATTGTCTGTCGTTGACTGCGTGTGTGCTCTTCTGTTGTTGTACGCTCGTCGTGGGTGATGGCCACGGCCTGCCTCGCGCACTGTGCTGAAATCTGTTTTGACTTTGTTTAAACGCTTTTATGCAGAAACTCAACTCGCGGCTGGAAATGTACGTATTAGGCGTCAACGAGCTCGAAGGCGCGAAACACGCCGCCGAGCGCGAGTTGGCAGTCATCAAGCAGCGGATGCAGCAAGACCTCGAGCGTGTACGCTCGAGACTGACAAAGGAACTGGAGGACACACGCACGTACGTACGACTGTGTGGCGTTTTAGTGTGTGTGGTGAAAGTCGAGTATAGTTGTTTAAACGTTTTAACAATGGGTTGACACGCAGCAAACTGAACAACGAAATGGACCAGAACGCACGTTTGCAGACGCTCGAGCAGGAACAGCACAAGGAACTGGTGAAATTACGTGCCCAGCAGACGGAATGGAGCGACGCCAAAGTGCAGCTTGAGACGCTGAAAGCACAGCTGATTGGTGAAAAAGCGAATGCTAAAGCGGCCAAAGAGACGCTGTCGGAACAAACGACGTTGTTGAATGCCGCTCAACGACGCGTGAAGGAGCTGGAGCGTGAAACGCGCAGCCAAGCAGCAGCACTGAGTGACGCTACGCAAGAGTTGGAAGAGCTGAAAAAGAAGAGCGCGGACTTTGACTTGACTCGAGATGTCGAGCTGACGAAGCTTCGACGGGAGTGGACAGCAAAGCAATTGGAGTCGCAGGCCCAGTGGAAGAAAGACGCGGAAGATCGACTGCATATGATGGAGACAGAAGTGCGTAGTCACTTTGAGAGTGTCGTGAGCAGTTTGCAGAACCAGCTGGATGACGTGAAAAGCGAGCTCGAGAGCACAAAGCAGGAACTCGATCGGACAGCGACGGATTATGAGGAGAGTCTCAAGGCACGACAAGCGCTTACTGAGAAAGTGGCGCAGCTGGAGCGCGATTATCGCGAAGTGCGATCGAAGTCGACGAAAGACCGAAAAGCATACGAAGAAACGCTGGAGCGGTTTCGGTCATCCAAGATCTCGAAAGAACGCGAGTTCAATGAACTGATGGACGTGAAGATTGCGTTGGATGCTGAGATCATGAAGTACCGCCGCATTTTGGACCGCGAAGAGAGCCGCGTGGCAGGTGCGACGCCGACCGCGAAAGACCGCAAGCGAAAGAGTGAGAACACGAACGGTCTGCAATCGAAGCGAGCAAAGCGTGCGGTTGTATTTGAGAAAGAAGGTTTGTGGCCGCCAGCGTCTACAGTGGAAATTGCGTCAATGGACTTGGAAAAGGACCGGATTGTGCTACGAAACACAGGTAGCAAGCCTGTGCCTCTCGGCGGGTGGGTCGTACGTGGTCAGATGGACCAGACGTTCCGTTTTCCGGCCACTTACGTCATGCGGCCACAGTCCACGCTGACCGTGCACTCTAGTAAACGGAACAAGAACGCAAAGGAGGAGCGCAAGAAAGGCGAGGACTCGTTTTTGGCGAACAAGTTTTCGCTGAACCAGAAAGGTGACTTCATTGTCCTCGTGACGTCGGATGACGTTCCTGTGAGCATGAAAAGCGAAGGATTGTCCGAAGAGGAGGTGCGCGCCATTGAGGCGGATATTCGCGCAGATTACACGGATGACGAAGCCCCTCCTTCTGGAAATGTAAGTGTGCAATGTGGTGTTGACTACAGTATCGTGTTACTAATTTGTGTTGTGCGTATGTAACAGTGCAGCATGATGTAAGCGAGGAGAATTATGTCACGGAAGCAAGAACAATTGTGGACTAGGAAGACTCGTTTGGCATGTGTCTGCCTCTTACCGTTATTTTTTAACACTGCTTGTCGTAATAAAGCAGGTATCCCACGTGCTCCTCGTCGTTGCTGCAGAAGTTGCTAATACGATAGAGGGTTTTATGTTATGATAATAGGACGTTGACATGGACACTTCAGCTGAGTTAAGGTGACTGGCGAATGTGTACTTGTGGTGCTACGCACGACTTGTTTTGTAGGCTTATCAGGTTTGGCGGTGACCCCAACTGAACCGGCAGCGAACGGAGCGCTTGCACATGTCATGTTGTGGTTCGCAGAGCTGTTGACGAGTCTTCGTTGCGCTATGTGACATATGCGGCAAGATGTGCAATCGTCAATCCTGGGACCGAGCCGTCTATCGCGCGCAAGCATCGTCCAGTCAGTATAGTATTATGGTCTCGCGGGATGATCGCCACGGCAAATTTGGATCATTGTGTGAGGCTTGACAACCAAAGTTTGCAAGAGTGCCCCAGGTTACAGCACGAACATTAGCTTCTGTTGAATGAGCACGCTCGGTCGCTAGGAGCAAACGGCCTACAATTGGATATCGCCGAGCCAACACAGCGTTTTGCAAAGGTGGATATTGAGTGACCAGGAGAAGACGTTGCAACATGGCGCCGGAACATCCTCACCAGTATAGTGAAGCAAGTCATCACTTGTGAGGCCAAGTTGCAAAACGAAAGCGATCATTTTTGGAGTTTCTCGCCCGCAAAGCTGATCTCGCGTAACAGTTTCGAGATGGCATGATGCGTTGTGTGTCGAGACGGATCGAGCTGGGACACGGCAACGCTACCTTCGCTTGACGCGCCGGCAGATGGGGCTTGAGCTAGTGCACGTGGACAGCATGCACGGTTCAACGTGTGGCATCTCTTCTCAACTGGTACTGAGCGGCCGAATGTCACGTCGAGTACGGCGAGAAGCGTTTCAAGTACATGATGGCATCGCTTCATTTGTTGAGCAGAGTCATGAGCTGATACAGAACGTTGTCGGCCGCGTCTGTCTTGGACTCTATCCACCGCGAGTTCCAACCGATAGGACTTTGGGTGGGACTGTGCTCTGAATTGGTCACCAGGCATCCTGAGGCGACGGCCAGTCGCTACATCGCGACTTGACTTGACTCGAATATGTCCTTGGTCTCAGCTCACACCTCTTTGTGTCAACAGGGATCCCAGCGCTTGCGGCTGACGCCAAACTAGAAAGGCTCGCGCTACTGTCGCCCTGTCGGTCTCGCACAGCGGAAGCTGCGAAGTTTGGAGCACAGCTGTAATTCTGGGCGCTCTGCTGGCAATGGGGACAAACAAGCACGGAGATGTTCCGGCCATTCACGATTTCCAACGTTTGTCGATCCCAACAGCGACAGCATACAAAGTTTGCACACCGGTAACACCTCGTTTTCGTAATCCTGCGAACTCTGTGAAGTGAATGCAAGCAGTTGATGCATCGCGACGAAGTCGGTGCAGATAGGCATTTTAATGTCATTTGGGTGGCGGACCAAGTACTGACCGGGATTCGAGCACTCAGTCGACGGCAGCGCACGATGGCGGGCAGCTTCAGCATACCACGGGCCAGTGACTTCATACGCCTTTGACTGGTGTTGGAGTCTCCTCGATTACTGCCGGAACAGCAGCCATAGAACACAAGTCGAACGGTCGCAGGGTGGCTACCGTAGATCGGCTCGACAAAGTACCCGATCGAAAGACCCACGAGCTGGTGAACTCGCTTGCTCACGCGGTTGACTCTCATCTTACCGCGACGAGAAACAAGCTGACTTGGCGGCCGCACTTGTTGTGGCAGCGTATCGGGTTGCAAGGTCCGCTGAGACAACGTGAAACCATTTCCTGCAGTGTCTCGATCGCTGTGCAACGGCGTGAATTCCTCAAGGAAGCACCATTGCTCATCACCGCCTAGCAGAGCTAAACGAGGTCGAGCAAAGCTGGCCATCTTGATACATTTGTGTCGTTCGCGAAACCCGCAGTCCGAAAAAGTATCGCGCACATCAGGTTTTACTGGGGTGAAGCTGTGAACAACAGACCCGTTCTTGAACGAGCGTCCGTACATCATCGTCATCGTGGTATTGAATTCAGACTCTTGAGGGCATCGGAGCAGCGCTGCAGCTTCTGCCAAGCTGCATTGCAAATGACCAGTAACTAGCACTTCGGTCGCTACTGTGGTGTTTTTTGTGGCGAGCTGGCGTACGTAAGCGTGGACACCTTCTTGGTCATTGTGGCTCCATGATTTCCATTGATCCAGCGACAGGTTTGCAAAGCTGCTGAAGTCGATGTTCGGAGATGCTACTGCCTCTGTACGATTCCAGAACATGTCATTGAGGTCTCGGTCGTACTTTGACGTTGCAGAAGGCGTTGGGTCGAATTGCAAGACAGTATGGTCAGGCGTGGCGCAGAAAATGTCGACGCGAGTAATCTGGTCGTGCGTTGTGTTTCTGCTGTGGCTCTCCAATTGACGAATGTCGCGTTTCGAGGATCGGGTGACGTTTGGATTCGCATGAACGTTGGAGCTGGATCCATTTGGTGACAGTACCATTTCGACCTTTGTGTGGATAGAGAGACTAGACCGGAGCCGTGTGGGGGAACGCAGAGCGATGTGAAATACCTGGCAAGTTTGTGAGTGCGTATGGGCTTGCAATGTAGCACAGTAGACCCTCTGCTGCTCGTAGCATTGTTCTTGCTACATTGTCCGTTCCGATGGACACCCCGACGTCAGCATTGTTGGAGTTTTTATATACGGTCATGCTGTAACAACGTCACACATCGAAATGATTGTGTGGGTAGTGGAGTTGGACGCTTGTGGACAAAAGCGCTGGACGTTGTTGAGATGCGTGCAATTGTGAAACCTGTTTGCCCCGTCGTGCGCCGTAAGTGATTGTCTGTTGTGCCGGGTTAGCTCAAGAGAGTGTTGAATCCGAACCGTCAAGACGTTGCAAGATGCGAAATACTGCTGCTGTTTGCTCAAGCCCTGCGACAACAAACGCGATCGGTACGATATCACGTATCGTCGCTCTCTGACTACGAGTGGGCTGAGTTTTGTCGCTTATCGTTCATTTCAGAACGGTACGTAGCTGGGTCAGGATGGACCGTCGCCTTTGCCCACGTCCGCGCTTGGCTGTCTGAAATGGGCAAACCACGACTCATGACGATCTCCGCCACGTTTTCGAGCACTTGCTCGTGCCAAAAGTGAAGAACGCCTAGGACGGTATGCAAATGCACGACGACTACGGTCTGTCTTGCTGCAGACTCGAAGACTGGTGCGATGGTCGAAGAGGGGATTTGGTCAGAGAATTGTTAGGAACATGTACGGCAGTTTTGGATCTCGTGACGATCGGTCGCTGCGACTTCTCGTACACTTCCGGATTGTCTTCATTTTAGGGACATTTCTCATTGACTCTAAAAAGTGCATGACAAAGTTTAGAATTCGAACTGCTTCCGACAGATATGATACAGACGGAATTCGTCAAACATGCTGAGAGGTCTACTACTGTGCTTTGCACGAACAATGCAACTTTCAGTGCTCTTGAGACCGTGCTGGATACGAGCAGCAGCTAACTGATGTAAATGTAAGTGTAAACGTCGTCGATCAACTACGACTTTGTTCTTCCTATCGAGTCCATGAAACCTTCGTGGCAACGACAAGTAGGCAACAGAGTGATCTTCAGGTGCCGACACTGTCAAGTGAGCACAGCATCGGCTAAAGCATCCGGAATGAGCTCATGAAGTATTGACTCGGGCATTCACTTCTCCCCTTTGCCTGTATCTTTGTGACATCATTGGTGATAGCTTTCAAAAACAGCCAGACACGCAGGAACCGTGAGACCGTCTTGCATCCAAAACCACTCATTTCGTCCAGGCGGGGAACAGAGGTGCCAAGTAAATACCGTTGCTGGTCACGTTCGTGAGCACTATTGACTAGACATCAGTACTGTCTACTGCCTTGACACAGTAGTGCCGTGCTACACAGAACAGCTTCGCCTATCGGTACCATACATTTCGACGTCCTTCGTTACAGCGACACTACACGGAAAGTACATCAACAACAAGTGCTTCTTCTTTTGCTACGAACCAAGACACTTGCATTGACACGAGCGGCTTTGGCGCACATCGTTCATGTATTCAGCAGTCGTTGCAGTGACATGCCATGAAGCAACCCACAAGTCAAAAAGATCATCAGAACAACTCAAGGCACAAAGGATAGCGACTCTGTGTGCGATACCACAAGGGCTTCTTGACGCTAGGAAAAAGCGCGCCGGCCATTGTGCCGACATCATACCTTTAGCCGAGAAACACTTGTTATGCGTGAAAGACTTTGGAACGTCAAAGCGGTTAATGGGGAACGCCATCTTTCAATGGATTCTTGTGCACTACGAATCGACAGGCAAGTCATGTATCGATGGCATCAGGTATTCTACGAACAAAGTTCAGGAACAAGAGTCAGCACAATCACAGCAGTCGAGCAAGAGCATGCGACTGTGTATCCATTTCACAATCGCGATGGTGCCAGGTGAGCTACAAACGTAGTGCAATGGCATCGCTGGGAATACCCGAAGATTTATGCTTGTCCCCACGCTTCTTCGTGACACCCACATTCCAAGTTGCTGCTGCTTACGTCCCATTGTGATTTTAGTACCGGATCGACTTGCCTTTCTCACTACTGCACACGTGACTTACGAGCACCAACGATTGTCTTTCGTAACGACGACAGATGGAGCTACAAGTCCTGCAGGTCGTATATCATGCAGTTCGCTCGCCCTCTATCCCGTGTCTCGATCCATACCTTTACTTCAATCCAGTCAAGTGTCCATGCCATGGTGTCATGTCGTCGTTGACGACAACGTAGCCCAAGGCTCAATCTACAATGGGTCTACACTTTTCACTGGCAACTCAACGTCATCACGTTGATGCCCTCTGGATGCATCGAATACACGTGATAGAGTTTCGTCTTGCTACTACTAGTCCTAACGACTTACATACGATACGGGCAGCGGTGTTCGATGACTTCAGCCCAGTCAAGTGTACACTCACAGAGCTGGGTACAAGGGGTCGAGATATGCCGCTATGCTCGACATCTTGAGCATACACAAGTGCTAGATGAGAGTACTTTCCGGGCAATGAGCTCACGAGTGGACAACAGAAGTACGACTGGAAGATGCCTACAACATTCCAAACATGTCATGGTGAGCATTGTGTGGTCAATACTAAGAAGGGCGCATGAGAAGTATCAGGCTACCTGTATGTAGTCAGCTCGTCTTGACGCTTAACAAACAACAATACACGATATACATCATCATGCGTGCATCTGTTTCCAACATAAGTATCAGCAGTAGCTGTTGACCCACGCACCGCTAGTTGGCGGCTGAGGCCATTGCTGAGTCTAAATGTAATCGAAACGCAGAGCCACACGTATCTGTATGATGGGCGCCATCGGATCCGCTATGACTATGGCACAAGGTAGATACGTCGTTCTACTAGCAAGCAGCTTCGGCACGCACAACAGAGATATCACGAGTTCGAAGGATCGAAAAAGTCCACGTGATCAGTACTCGTGTTTGCATCTCATATAATATCAGTCTATTTGTCAAAGATTCTCGTCGATCAATGACACATCCTTCAGTCACGTATATCCTCCTTCTCTGCGATAGCACGCGTCTTGTCCTTCAGTGCTACATTGCCTGCTTCTTCCTAAGTTTATATGCTACTGCCAACACTAAGCATCCAAGAAGATGACTTACGAAGCTTCGCATGGCCAATGCGCAGATCGACTAGCAATTTGCCAAGTCGTACATACACGAACTTGGAAGTACAAAATTTTGTTAAGAAATGTCGGGCTACTAGTACGTAGATGAGAGCACCTTCGGGGTTCGTAGATCCCCATTGCGACCCAGGAGGAACATGCGACTGTATAAATCTGGCTTCGCGTGATCGAATCGCGGATTGTCAAGACACTAACTGGTCATATTTTTTGCGACAGACAGCATAAATGCTGGGACTGGTCGAAATGACGAGACTTACATCTGCCAACTGATTGAACTTATGTCCGCTCTTTCGTAGGAGTACTTTCGCTGTCCTTGATGTCGACTGGAGCACGCAAATCGGCAGATGTCACTTCCACTTGGCACGATATGAAGATTGAGATATGGGCACCTTGACATTATGCCACACGACGACAGTCTTGCATTTATATGACCAAGTAGCGATCTTGCCCAATGTTGTAAATGGGAACTTTGTATTCCAGTGCATTAATGCTTACTGGCCCGTAATTTGTCGCGAAGTCAATATTCTGTCTCTAGGATCATGCAGGAAAGAGACGAGACACAGCATAATTTGTAGCAGCCTTTGTAGATCATTAGACTGTTGTCGTATTGCTGTAGCAGTCAGTTTTCTTCACCTGGTCAATCGCGAAACACGTTCAGTAAGTCGTCGTCCGCGAAGGTTTATTCCATGAGATGTGTTACATTCTGGAACAAGAACGCGAAATCCAACACACAACTGACAGCAAACATAATTCAACGCCAATGTCAAAATTACCCGTTTTACGCTCTTTGACACGAGTTTGTACAGCCATCATGACGCGTCAACCCTGGCTGCTCGGCGTACGTCGTCGTATACCACATTTCTGATGATTCAGTAAGATACCCCATATGGTATTGGTATCCGCAGACGACAAACTTTACCTTGTCGTCACAATAAAGGATGAGGAATTGCGAGAAGAAGCTCTAGTAGTTGAATGATCTCAACGACGGTGAAATGTCTGGGTGCCGAGTTTTACGCACCTCGCGCTACCCCAAGTAAAGATGCGTTCTCATTCAGAGTCATCTCGAGTTTGGACGTTCTGCTGGCAACATGATGGACATGTAAATGATTCTTGACAATTTGTCAATGTCGAGCCCCAATTTATGCTTGTCACTGTCTCGAGCTCGATAGAGCTGGTGCATCACGAACACGTTGAAATCTACAAAGTACTTATCTTTGTATTGTATCATGAAAGTCAAATTTGCGTAAGTCATTGCCATTGTTCCCGAGACGATGAGGAACGAAGACCAGCAACGCACAGTGGCGATGGCGACGTTTCGAAGTTGCACGCTTTGCAGTGCTTGCAACAGAAACTGCTGCCCATGGACACATTGAAGCATTTAGTGCTTCTACGGGATACGCGCAATGTCCTCACTTACCTGAAGCACTGTGACACAATCAGGCAACGAGAGGTTTCCAGCTTCACAAGCCCTAAGGCCGACACAGCTCGATATCTTCTTTCACATTGTATCATGGTACAGATTCAAGTTGCAGTCGCATTAGCAATGCTGTGAGCATTGTTGTGAGCAATACGATGTCTTTGCTGAATGTCTGGGTATCGGATGAAGCGAATGCTCATGTTGCAGTACGTGCTATTCTCCTCATCCACAAACGATCGCTCTTGTGAAACCGTTGTCGTTCAGTATCCCGTATCGCATGTTTGTCAAGCTATCACAAGTGCATGAAGCTGCAATAAATCGTATTGTAACATACTTGATGCGAAAAGAGCTGGCTGGCAAGCAGGCCAAAACAGCTTCCAAAGCGCAGATACTGCACTACTGGAATCGTCAGTGCGCTTGCTCGCAGGTCCTGTAGAAGTCCATGTTGTCGTAAAGACGACAGGTCCTCGGAACAGAACAGCGTACGTGTAGATCGGTGGTACTCACGAGAGGATAGTATTCATGGCATCATCAGGCAAAAATGCCTCAGACAGCAAGATTGGTCAGACTCCGCGGGGTAATTATGCACGAATGTACACTGAGGTCCAACTTCCTGAGTGTATTTGCTTATCTGGTTAGGTAGAACGGGACACGTATAACGAAGACACATGACGCCTTACCCAGCAAAAATATTTGTAGAATGGCAGGAGCGATATAAAGCGAATGCCACTGTAGGAAGATAGATAAGAGGAACAAGTAGTACGTTATACGGTACATAGGTTGACGTCGTTTTTGCAACAACGCAATATCAACGTGGCTGCCAAACCTCAACGTCACGCACGGTCTAGAGATCTCTTCTGTATCGAAGGCTATATTTTGCCCGAGTCGTGAACATCTCAACACCGTCGTCGCGTGGGGATGTGATGGAATGGCGATCAATTACTCTTGTTTATTGGTGATTGTCTACCAAGTCAATCGATTGGTGCGCTCCAAATGACGTGGCGAGGACATCCATAACTTGCTGTTTTGAGAATATGCATACTGAGCATGAGCCTCTTCGTGTGTCAGCGTCAAAGTAAATAGTATAGACATTGTAAGTCAGCGGATCCATCGTAGAAAGACAATGAGGGCTTAGTGGTCGCGTGACATCCGTACAACACATGCACAATGAAGCTGTAAACGGGTCTAACTTCTCCGTTGAGGTGTCATTGAGCCGCTCAATCGACTAATGACAAATCTCTTTACGCGAATATACACGATCCTCACCGGTTAGACAGACAGTCATCGACGAATTCGTCAGAATTCGAGCAAAGGAGAATTGGTTGGAGAGGATTCTTTGCACATACATACTGCACAGTGGGAAGAGCTTTTCAAACATAGGAAATGGCGTGAGATGCTTTGCCTTGACACTCGAAGGTCTGGTAATCGAAAGTGTTCGATTGATTGTACGATAGCGCGTTGGCGAGTTGATGCTGGCATCAACATTGACCGTTTGTTCGTGTATCACACGCCCACACTGTCTATCCTATGGTAAGACGTATCCTCATTTAGCATAATGTTGGATTGCATTCTGGTTCAGAAACACATGTCGTTCTTATCGTGAATACTTTGCGACGGCAGGGCACGATGGAGTCGCGTACTTTCGTATTAGCTGTTGTCGAGAGCGAAGAAAAGGTCGAATAGTCCATATTGCAGTGCTCGCTGAGCGATAGAAGCAAGCTTACAAGCTCACAGAAACATCATAGGTGTATCATTGTGACGGCCGTGATTCAGCTTGGTGGGCAAGGAATGAAAGCGATGACTAGTAGAGCATCTGTTGCTTACCAAATGTTGGTGGTATATTCGACACTTAAGTTGTCAGTGGATTGATGTCGTGGAAGGTGTAGAGAATACAGTTGATCTGCTGTGCTGGTCAGCCAAAGTCGAATGGGAGAGGACTTTGGGTAGAGGATGCATACCTCTCGAGATCCGGGCGAGACAAACTATCTTGGCGACCATCAAGCATCGAAAGTACATGGCCTGGCGCTTTGTACAGCTGAGCTAACGCATTGTCCCGGCAAGCACAAATGCAATCGCGTTGCCAGTCTTGCAACCCTCAACGTTTCAAGACCTTGGCTTTCAGCTTGACGCACTATGCTGCACTCGTCCTCTCCTACGCTCCAGTCTTCCGAGCTTCACTGCTTCCATAAGCACTGACCTTCGTTGCTACCACTTGCGCCATGTTGCCGTTGCTTTCGATCGTCGTGACAGTCCCCAAAGCTGACTCGTCCTTCTCACTCGTATTGCTCACGCCCGCAGTATCATCATCATGCTCAACCTTTGCACTGGCAAGCTCATCCTTGGTCTCCACAGCTATCTCAGCAGCCTCAACAACTTCACCTGTCTCAACTTTTCCGTCGCCAATGAAACAGCAGTCGTTCCGACCGTCGTAGCCGTCGACTCGGCCGTTAATGCAACAAAAGCCTCAGCAGTCTCCGCTCGCAATCCATCGGTCGCCAGCACATCAGCCGTCGCACGCTCCTCCTTCACTTCCACACTCGTCAATGTCGCTTGTGCAGCATCATCAACAGTCTCCGCCGTCACGCTGCTCTTGCTCTCTAACACCTTCGCATCGACACCCTCAGCACCAGTCGCAACCCCACCCGTCTCTTCTCCCCCTTGAAACTCCGTGTCAACTGCTTCGTTGCTTCGTCTCGGCACCAATGGGAACCTCTGGACCAACCAGTTTTCCAGATAGTCAAACACTGCGTCGTGCTCGGGATCGTCAAACAGCGCGTGATAGAACTCGTTAAAGACCTTAAACTCCTTGTCGCGCGTTGCCAGGCGCTGGAAAAACACTTGGGCCAGTGCCAAACTCGTGACTTTGTCGTTCGACCCCATCATCATCAAAATCGGTACAGTGGCCAGCACACTATCCGGTGCTTGCACCCGCCTGTCTGTCTCAAGCGCTTTCATGGCTTTCAATGTCTCAGCGCCCATGCGGGCAGTTACCGGTTCTGATACCGTCAACGGGTCTGCTCGAAAGTCGTCGAGGTAGGCTTGGTCGCGACATAAAAAGGCGCCATTCACGCCCGGCACAATGCGCGCTTTAGGTACGAGCGTACTTAGGGGCCGCGCGAACACGGCCTGGATGCGCAAGATGGTGGTCATTTCGACCAATAGCGCCGGCGCAACGAGCACGAGGCCGTGGAACGTGTGTTGACCACTCAATATGGTGTGCAGCCCCACCAATGTCCCGTACGACATGCCGGACAAGAGAAATGGCGGCGCATCGGCCAGCGCGTACGAGCCGAGTCCCAATTGCATTATCAGCTGCGACTTGACGAGCGCGACAAACTCGTTTGTGTCGTCGACAAAGTGCTGGAACTTGGCACTGTGCGCCCGCAGTCCGTGGCGGTCCGAGTCACTCGCGCCGTGACTTACCAAGTCGTAGGCAAACACGCCAAAGCCACTCGAACACAGGCGCTCGTAGAGGTGAAAGTAGCGGCGACTGTGGTCGCCAATGCCGTGCAAGTAGAGCACGAACGCACGCAGCGGCGCGTCCAGCGGTGGGAACAGCGCCAAGTAGGACAAGTTTTGCCCGCGCGCGTTCGTGAACGTGCCCTCGATGTGGCGAAAGTGCGACGGCATGTGCTGCGCACGGAGCGACGAGTTGACACGGGCACGCGTTGCCATGACAAAGGCGGGCACGGAAGCAAAGAATGACAAGATACGCGAGCGGCTTGAAGGGTCGCGGAATGGAGCTGCTCATGAGATGGGTACATCATCCATCCCCTTCCAAAGTGATTGCGCAACGATACCCGTTTTGGCGCAGCAAGAGGCCGTCCTCTTGTTTTGGCCGACACCTCTGATAGCTGATGTGTGAGAGGGGGAGGGGTAGGTCGTACGCACAGGGTGCAAGGAGCACCATATGATTCAGCCAGCTGGGGCTCTCATAGCCGGTACAAGTACGAGCGAGTAACAATAAAAAAAAACATGCACATATGGTCATTAGAAAGTAAACTAGTAAGAAGATGAAGAAAAAAAAACAACGCTCGAGCCTCTCTCTCTCTATGAGTGGGTGTAAGTGAGTCTCTTGTCAGCATAGCTGGCAACTTATGGCGCCGGTTCCTCAGTCTCCTTGTGCGTTCTGACGCTCGTCCGTGTCGTTGTCCTCGTTTGTAACCGGCTCGGCACTGAGCTCCTCCATTCGGAGCTCCTCTTTCTCGACGACTTCGACGTCGCTCGTAGTGAGCTCCTCGACCGTTAGTTTCATGACCGACGTCTCTTCAGCCCTGGCCTCTCCTGCAGCTTCAGCCAATTTGCTCGCAACGTCGACGACCATTGACTCGTCCGTCGGTTCAGTAGTAGCAAACGTCTCGTTCGTCTGAGCCTTCTTCGCGGCGTCGACCTCGAACGACGGGTCCAGGGCAGAAGTCGATTGCGCGCAACCCATGGAGGCTACGAGTCCGTCTGGTCGTCTTGGGGCAAACTAAAGTCTCGACTTGAGTCTGAGAACGCAGACTGGGGAATGACAACGACCGGTGCCGACGATGGATTGGTAGCGCGCGCGCGAGAGAGCGAGCGAGCGAGCTCCACATCCCATTGAAAAGCGTGCGTGGTGTCGCACGCTTTAGCCTGTCACTTTCCATATCCAGCAGGCGGTCCGTCTATATTGTTACGTCTGACCATACCACACGTTGATTGCGATATCGCGATAGACAAGTCGCTCGTCTCTCGAGTCTATACGAGAGGACGACCGCGTGTCTGTCTGTCTGTCTGTCCCCGTGTGCTCGCAACGTCATTCCCGCCAGTGAATGTCCGGAAAACGTCGAGGTTTTGTCCGTCGACGTGACGGCGGTCGCGATCGGAGTAATCATAGGCCTCTGACCCACACCGCCCTTTGGTGGCCGTGTCGTTCCCTCGTTGGCGTTGCTCCGCCTCTCAGTGCTACTGATCGCTGACCTGTCAACTCGACGTTTGCTGCCTACTTGATCACGGGACTTGACCATCGAACAGATCCAGTCAGGCAAGCGATGTTCAGTCAGCCAAGCGCGATAGAGAGAGAGAGGGATAGCGATAGAGGGGAACGCGTTCAGCGATTGTTTATTTGCTTGACGCGAGTCTTCTAGGCGTGCAGGTAACAACTAGCTGGTGTGTCATTGCTCCTGCCGAAAACGTGTTGCTGTTCGCTTGATGCGGGATGCGCTCGGGTGGCAGTGACGAGTACGTGTCCTGTCGACACGCAAAACGACGACGTCTGGCACAGCAGGTACAGTTCGTGATTCTGTTGCCACAAAGAGCTGGGGCACGATGCGATGGACGATCCAAGTTCTCGTTTTAGGTTGTAACTGCCTGTTCCACCAGCAGCGAGGAGACCAATGTGTGGCTATCGATGATCCTTGGACAATGTTTCGCTCGCACCGGTCAACCGACGACTGCCTATCGCTTGTGCTGCTGGGTCAAGCGATTAGCCCCGTGAAGACGCATTAGAGCATTGTAGTGGGCGGGAGAATGGATCAAGACGAAGGCGATTTGCGCGGAGTGCAAAGCGTGTTGGTTGATGACTTACTTGTTATGGAGGGAGGTCTTTACAAATACGCTCGTACGTACTTGCGGTAGGGAAGAGCTTCCTTCGTCCAGCGCAACGTGAGACGCTGAGCTGAGACGATTCGCGCGTTTTGTGCGATAGCCTTCGTGCGCATGGCAGGAAAGACTGTTGTGGCAGATGTGAGGCTATCCATTACGATGCAAAGACAGAATCAAGCACGACGACAAGCACAGCAGAAGGAAGAGGCGTGAAATCAGTGGAAAGGTGGCTATGACAGTACCGTCACACTGTCGATGCTTTCTTGGCCCTGCGTGTGGCGTGTATCGGTGCGATGTTTACGTGCTTGCCACACGATCGAGCTCGAAGTGTGCACAAAGCGACAGAAGCAGTGACGACCAGCACAGAGACTTTTGTAGATAGGCCTACGTATTCCTCGAAACGGCATACTGTCGGTGCTAGAAGCCAGATTGTCTTCGGTGTGTATGCTGCATGCTATGCCTTCCTTCTCAGCCATGTACCAGTGAGTGCTTAACCACAGAGCCAGTTGTTTACGGGCATGTGTTCGCAATGGCGATCATGCCGCATGAGTTCCAAGCTAAGTTGCTAGCGAATGTGGCAGCTTCATTGTGCGTGTTGCGAGCCCCAGAAAGATGCTGAGTTTGCTTTTACCGGAGTGCATTCCGTTTGCGCTACTTGCATGGCACTACGCGTTGCAAGTTGTCATACTCCGTACACAAAGCACGAAAAGGAGCACGTGAAGGGCCCTCGGCGTTCGTGCATTGTGCATCGAAAAGATGTCGGCAAGACACCATGCGTTGACTACTACACCAGCGCAGTGTGATGGACCGTGAGAGCAGTCACATGGAGATGGTACAGCCCTTGAGTACTGACTGATGTGCAGCTACGGCTCACTTGGTCGACAAAACGACTATCGAGCAGGCGCGTTTATCATTGCAGCAGCAGCAGCAGCCAGAGATCCTCTCGTACATGTATACTCCCTTCCACTTTGATCAACGAGCTCATTCGTTCGCTCGAACGCGACGCAGTGCTTCTACAGCAGTGTATGTGTCAAGTGCAGATGCCACAACTACCCACTGCTCCCTGTTTCGTCAGTGTCGATGAACCCGATCGGAGAAAAGTCCTTCGAACATCAGCGCCTCCAGCCTCTCGGCTTGTGCCACAGCAACTACAAAGCTCACCACATTCTCACAAGAACGCGGCACTATCCACTGACTCCAACGTCGGAAGATGTGAAGCGCGAGTTCGTGTCGTCTCCATGTCGCAGTCTTACTCCAGTCTATCTACATCAGTCTATCTCAACGAACGACCATAGTGCTGAGCAACAGACAAGTTCCCACACGCTACGAAGCGTACGTTCAGCATGAAGTGCTTACAAAAAGGTAGTAAGGGGTACCGCAGTGCACGTTTGTACTCGAAAGCCGACTGCTCTCGACTCACACGACGTATATAGTCCAACTCAACACGTTCGTGCCAATGCAAAACAGAAAGACAGCGCGTGTTCGTCGCATGACAGTCTGGTCGTTTACTGCACTGATCTTATGCGAAAGACGCACGTGAGTCGATGGCGAAGGCCAAACCTTATCCGAACAAACGGCTCGAGAGAGAGAGAGAGGACTCGACTTGTTCTTGGGATACAGAACGAAGAAACGGACATCCCCCTCTTTTCGCGTTTGCTCTGCGTAGAGGGTGTGGTGTGACTTTGTAGCCGCGTCCGCGTTCCTCTTGACACGGTCATCGTATCACGTGAGTAAACTTCCTGGGAAACCCAGTTGATGGACCACGTTGTCCTCCTCGCGCTCGTCGTCGCGATAACGACTCCCCCAATCCCAACCGTCACATGGCCAGTGAACGGTCGGGACAGCTGAACTCCCTCGCGTACTTCCACGCAAATATCTATGCGACAACGACCTTCTCGCCTCGTGTGCCGTCGTCTCGAGGCAAAGTCAAGACAAAACGACGGCTGGTCGATTCGTGGTGGCTTCCTGACGACTGCCAAGGTGTGTCTCGCGCCCCACCTGGGCCGTCTCATTTTTTCCTCCTCCCTCATTGTGCATGTCTCGCTTTGCGTCGTGTGCCGCTTTGTCTTCTCCTTTCATCGCACTGTCGTCCTCAGTCTGAAAAGTGCGTTGAACCCCGACCAACAAACGGTCTCTTGGAATCGATCGACTTACATGAGCTTTCTCAAACTGCGCCACACGCCCGACGACGATATGCACAAACGTCAACATGGCAGTGACCATAACTGCAGCTCTGTCCACAGTAGTTCCAATAACGTCCATCCGGCGCCCTCGTTTCCAACATCAAACACTCTCGGGTTATCTACTGCTACTACAACAACAACTACTACAACTGCAACTGCAAGTACCCGAGGTTCTTCTGACTTGACCAAGTCCTATTACCACCTGCCATCCGATGCGGAGCTACTCGACCGCGCGCAAACGGCCCATCGGGCCATAGACTTTGACGCGCTGTCCGCTGGCCCCGAAGAGAACGGACCTTGGGAACGGGTCGAAGCAGCCGATCGATTCGTCATTTTCCGACGTCACGTTTCGGCCAAAGCAATTGAAAGCCGCGTTCCTGGACTCGATGTCATGTGTGCTGGCCGTTTGGATGCGAGTATCGAAGAGGTAGCAGCAGTGCTGCGCGCGAGGTCGGAAGTCGATCTCGCAAGCACAATGCAGGGGCTGTACAAGAAGTCGTTTATCTTTGGGTCCCTCGATCGAGATATCCCATGTACACTGAAGCGATCGTCGCCGCAACCTGACGACGACTCGGACGTAGATGCTGGCGAACAGCTCAGTGTCAAGTCCATTAGCTTCACGCGGTCGACGCCGTTTGCCCGGAACGAGCAATGGTGTTTCTTGGACTTTTTCCAGCGCAAGCAAGCGCGAGACGGGTTTACCATCTCGCAGCGAGCGCTGCCGCCAATGGAACCCACACCCGGTCGCGTCGTTGGAGTCTATGCCCGCGTGGATCAACTGCACGGACTGAACGCGTCGATCCTCGTGGACCACGTTCCAAACCGAAAAGCACTGCGCGTGGTGTACAATGTCTGGTTTGAAGGGGTCTCGAATTCCGAGACGGTAATTGCAGGCAGTACCCGAAGTATGTCGAGTCGAAGCTTTAGTCGACGACGGAGCTTTGGGTTGAGCAGTGCACTGTCGTCAACGAGTACTTCGATTGTCATTGATAGCGAGACGACCGACTCGAACGCTCGATTGCGTCGCCTCTTGTCGCTGGCGCGAGGCATTACGAAACTCCCGCACCTCATTCGCCGTCGTCGATTTGGCGTCCAAGTGCCCGTGGACTTTGACAAAGTGCACGCAGCGAACACGCGGTGCCCGTGCTGCACACATAGCTTAGCCCGTGTCAAGATGTCGCTTTTCATGGCGGCTTCGGCGATTGCCAAGCGAAAGTTGCGGTCGTTTCGAATGGACACGCGTCGGTGCTACCTCTGCGGATACCTCGTGTGTCTTGACTGCTGGCAAGCGGAATACATGGAAAGCACCGTAGGGCGCGTGGCGTCTATTGTGGTTTGCAATCGATGCTACGCGTGTGTTCAAGCTTGTGATTACTCGGAAGTCTCTGCTGCCAACAGCAGTGCGACGCCCCGAAGGGCGCCAAAGGTGGTTGCTGATAAACCCGAAGAGTCGGTAGCTCCTCTATTAACGGCGTTCCTCGAAGCCTCGTTGATGAACGCTTCGGCTGATGCTTCGGATCGAGCGGCGATTCTGCTCGTGATTCGACTACTTCTTCGACAAAGCAAAGCCAACTGCATGGAACACTCAGGTCAGTGTGATCAGAGTGACGATGTGATGCGTCGACAGAGCGCGCAGCAAACGGATGGCGTTGCGGTGAAGCAACTGGCACAGTTTCTGAGCGACGAGAGCCAATTGCCAGTGCTCAAGTCGTGCACTCTGGCGAGTGCAGATCGACGGGAGTATTTGATTGATCTACCGGACGACCCAGCGTCAAAGGTGCCGTGCAGTGTGGTTCCAAGCCACGATTCCGATCGCCTCAAGGTCGCTACCGACAAGGGGTTGCTCCAGCTGGCGCATCACTTGGCCCCGCTACAGTCTCTCGAGTCGTTTGAGCACCTGTGCGACGTTCGCGATTTGGATCTGCTTTGTCAATTGGCCGTACGGGCAACGGGGTTCAGCGACGCGTTTGTGACGGTCATGGGCGTCCAGCACAACCACATTCTAACGGCAACGAATAAAGGGTTCCTACATACTGCCCTCCCTCGGGAACAAACGATTTGCCAACATACGATCATGACGACGAGACCGTTTCTGGTCACGCACCCAGAGGCCGACGTGCGTTTCCAAGGAAACGAAGCCGTTCAAGTGCTCCCGATTCGTCACTACGTGGGGTTCCCCGTCATCGTGCGGACGTCAAGTGGTACTGAAGGACCAGAGACCGAGATATCGGTTGGCACGTTGTGCTGTACCGACTCGACCGTCCATGCGGACTTGACGCGGTCTCAGTATGCCACGATGAAGCGCCTGTCGGACGTAGCGTCTCGACTGATTCAGCTGAAGGGCCAACAACTTCAACAACGAGGCCCAGTGGCAACGGCGTGAGGGCAGAATGCGTGGCATGAACACGTTGGTATTCGATCGTCGCGTACAGATACGTGTCTGGTAAGCAAAGATACATCAGTTTGCTCTCAGCCTCTGCACTTGAACAGAAGAACATAAGCCAAAATCGTCGGAAAAGGAGCTGGTCACATGTTGATACGACAAACATGAGCCGTCCGAAGTCGCAGGATATTATCATTGTAGCGCGCGATACGTGCTACAAAGCCTTCACGTACCTTGCTCCGAGCCAGACGTTGACTCAAAGGCAATGAACGATACCGACGCACGTCTGTCCTCAAGCCACAAGACAAAGCCGTGGACGACGGTGCCATTTGGTGCTGTTTTTCTCGACACATACAACGTCCAAGTTCGAGACGAGTTGTTTGCATCCAACACTTACCAAAGGGCTCGTGCAAGACGCTCGGGATCGCGTCGCAGATGCACCAACTTCTACCGCTGTCAATGCTTTCATGACTGCGTGTACGCAACAGCAATCGAGTTTGCACTTGCGTATCACCGAAACATTTGCAGCAATCGCATAGCGTATACTGACAACTAACTGTCCATTGACAAGTCGACACATTTGCTATTGCTGCGCGACACTCAGTACGTCACGCCATTCGATACAGCACCGACGAAAGAGGTCCATCGACCGCAGCCGTAAACGTACAAAGTCTGCCGTTTGGACTGACGTATCCGCATCAGTCGTAAGTGGTCTTGCAACAGTGCAACTCAAAGTCCCGACAACATGGAAAGTGCCATTGTCTTACGTGATCAGTCACTTCAAACGAACCGCACCCCCACGAAACGAGTCCACGATCCCATTCCCACAGGAGGAAGCGAGCGGTACGCAAGTCCCACATGTACAGTCCTGGCCGACTTTCTCGATATCACAGATGCTCCACGTCGCCGCCGCCTATGCAAACTCGCACAGTCGTCGGCGGCCCACATGCCGTCGCCTCGCTTTCTTATTTGCCGTCGGTCGTCATTTTGCAATCGGTGGCTCGCGTCACACTATGCGCGTCCTGCAACAGGACCGCAGTCGTCGCATGGAACCCAATGTATTTACCATCGCCAGTGCGCCAATCGCATCTCCGACTGTACCACATACGGACGTCGAGTTTAGTTCCACACGCGGGCCACCTCTGGATACTTCCATGACGTTAGGAGGACTACCTCCTCTCGATGACGTTACATTCGAGCAGCTACCGACCTCTGATGCTGCCATGACCCGTGCAAGTGCCAACGAAATTGTCACAGCGTTCGCCAGTCTCGACATGGAAAATGACGCCAACAATAGCCAGTTGGACACTGCACGCGCTGCTGACTTTCAGTGTCGCTATCGTCGGGGCAAGTGCTTTCACCTACGGACACTCAAGAAGAACGGGTCCATGCATAGCTACTGCGAGTACCATCGCCAGCTCTCGGTACGCAATCAACGCGTGTTCGACCATAAAAAACGCCGCCACCAGCGCAAATCAAGTGCGATCCAAGACCCAACCGTGACAACCAGAACCTCGTCGCCCCTCGTGTCGGGACGGACCAAGCAACTCCAGAGCCCGTGACAAAAACGTCCAACCGATAATGCTAAACAGCGCCGTAGCCACTGGACTGCAGCAGACAACAGAAGAAAACGAACGTACGTGCAGAGGCAAAAAAACACATAAAAAACCAAAAAAACAAGCGTCAGCCGTTTCGAACCAAAAAGAATCGCATTCTTCTTTACTTCTTCTTCTTCTTCTTCTCTCGCACCAGATGGTCCACGTATCGCACCGTCTTCGACCACAAAAGTATCCATTACGTGTCCGACATAACGGTCTCTTTTGTTGCAGCAGCCACACGCGCTAGAGCTCTCTTTGCTCGTCGCTTAGTCCACGACAATGGACCACGGGTGGTCCCGACGGCCATACTGGATGTCAGACAGCTCGTTCCAGATACGTTCGGCAAGTTTCCCGGCTTTGCCGTCCGTGCCAGTGAGCGGGATCGCCAGGTCCTCGTCCATGTAGTTGATGGTGGAAACAGGAGAGACGACGGCAGCAGTGCCCGAGCCAAAGACCTCGAGCACGCGGTCTTCTTTGCTGGCTTTTTGGAGCTGTTTCATGTTGATGTTGGCCTCAGTGACTTGGAACTCGTTCCACTCACGGGTCAACGTCAAGATCGAGTCCCGCGTAATGCCTGGCAGAATATCGCCACGCGTGAGGGGCGGCGTAATGAGCTCTTGCTCGCCCTGTTCGTTGATCCAGTGGACAAAGAGGTTCATCGTGCCCACTTCCGTGATCTCGTGCTCGGGACCAAAGAGCCACAAGTTCTGCGAGTAGCCCCGTGTATTGGCATCGTATTGCGGGAGAATGCCCGGCGCGTAGTTGGCGCCAACTTTAAAGCCACCGGTGCCCCCGGGCCACGCTCGAGTGTAGTGGTCCGTGGCACACAACTTCACGGGGTTGAACCCTTCCGGGTAATACGGCCCCACTGGAGACAAAATGACAAAGAGTTTGGCTTTCTCGCTCGTGCCCACGCCAATTGAAGCCTGGGTACTGATCCCCGTTGGTCGAATATAGAGCGAGTAGCCATCGCCTTGTGGGATCCAGTCGCGGTCCAGTCGAATCAGATCCATGAGACATTTCACCAGTTCGTCACCGTCGAACGTCGGCAATAACAGCCGTTCCATGGACCGGTTCAGGCGTTTCATGTTCATGTCCGGACGAAAGAGTCGCATACGACCCTCCCCGTCCACGTACGCCTTCATGCCTTCAAAGCACTCGAGCGCGTAGTGCAACACGGCACTTGCGGGGTCCATTGAGAACGGACCGTATGGACGAATGACCGGCGGGCCCCACCCTTTGCCCATGTCCCAGTCAATCTCCAGCATGTGGTCGGTGAACGTTTTGCCAAAGCGGAGCTCTTCTTTTGGTATTTTGGGTCTCGGCACCGACGTGCGCTCGATCTTGAGGTTCGTATGCTGAATCTCAGCCAAAGAGGTCGACGTGGAGAACGTGCGCGCGACGGCGGCGCATTGAGAAGACGCCATGCGACTTCGAGTTGTGAGTTGACGAAAGAGCATCACACACACGCGGGCGGCGCTTGTGCACCAGTCAACAAAACGAGGACTGAGAGTTGTTTTGGGTCCACGGGATCAGATGGACGCGTGCGTGTCACGCGTGGCTGGATACTTTGTCGAGAGCGGCTGCGGTGAGTCGAGCAGTCGCGTTTGTTGGTGCATAAGTAGCCAATCGAGCAAGACGCTGTTGTGTTGGGCGTCTGGACCGCTTAGCAAAACACGGTGTGGCGTTTTGCGAAAACAAGGTGCTGGGAAAGATGTGGGCTCGATTCGGGAGACGACACAAAGGGTGCGCTATTTAAGACGGACAGTGTCCGCCGTAAGGCGTCGAGATGGCGATCACGAGGCGTTGGCACGTTCGTGAAGTAGGGCATGCGTCTCGCTTGCTTTGTGTATGCCTCAGTGAGCACGTTTCTCGTGACCAGGAGGCAGTATCGATGCATATCGACCATTGGCTTTGCACCTTAGTGTTTACATGTCGTCCACAAGGCACGTCGACGGCAGATAGAGCCAAGGAACACGAATGTCTGGATCAAAGTCGCCTTCTGTAGCGATCTTCGAGGCACAGCAAGCACGTAAGCGCAGCAGTGTCTCGAGTTCGGGTTGACATGAGCAGTGTTTATATGATACTGAGTGGACGGGAAGAACTCGCAAGTGCAAGCAGCTGTTGTCAGTGTACGAGATGGTCCATGCAGAAGCGGGGCATGTGCATGGGACGCAGCCTGACGCATCACAACTTGACGATGTGATGCAGTGCTTTCACGTACTCCTGTAGGAGTACGTGAGATTTGAGCGTCACGCTCTGTGTATCAAATGGCCGCCCTATTGAGTGAACGAGGCGATTTCAATGCCGAAGGGAAGAGCTACTGGCTGTACTACGACAGGTACACGCTCGATCCGGTTCAGTCAGCTGCGTAAGTGTACCATCAACGAGCAAACTGACACACGTAATATGCGCACGTGTAGTACATGCCACAGTTGGTCGATGGTGCCGCGATCGTACCTTGATCGCTTGTTGAAGACAAAGTTGAAGCTGTGCTGTACCCAGCGAAGGCTCAGCATGTGTTTATGCATCCCATCCCTGACGTTCACGGCTGCTTGAAGCGCGTCATGGCACAGAGTTGTTAGCTTGAGTTTCATGGACGTGCACGCATAGAACATGGTGCGTGGATCGAATTGTAGTGTAGTGGTGCGAGTCGATAGACAAAGTGTCGTACGATCGACTTCTAGTCAGGGTGTCAAGTTGGCAGGACTGCTCGGAACCCGTATTGAGCATCACTTCCACTACGATCGACGGTATTTAGGATATACGGCGTGATGTCAGCGATGAGCAGTCCTGGGGATAACTGTCGTAGCACAGAGGCGAGAGAGGATCGCCTCGAAAGAGATTGAGCATGTAGCGCTAGAAGACGTTGCACAAGACATATTGGCAGAAGAACTGACGTATAGAAAGACTGGTCCCGAAGCTCAGCTCAGCTCTGGCGAGATCCATGACTTGTCATTGAACAGACGACATAGGTCGGACCCAGTACGAGACTACAGACGCGCGCTGTGATATATATGAAGAGCGTCGATCCCGTCGATGGCAATCTTCGTGTCGCGCGCTGTTTTCTGGTCTACATCATACAGAATTTACATCGCGGGCATTTACGATATACCAATTGACTTGATCGAACTTGCAGCACGAGCAACATCGACAACAGTGATACTCATTTGCCTTGCAACGTCTGCAATGGAACTCAAGCGAACTGCAAAGAGATGACAACTTGCCGTGAGTGCAGCATCCTGCATCATGACATTCTTTGACACGCGTGTGATCTATCGCCGTCCTTCCAATCACATTGGAAGGCGAAGCTATTCCCCACGAGCTTTCCGTCAGGCAAAGTCGACTCTGACAGAAGTTTGGAAATGACCTGTGGCCCGCATGTCGTCGAGTCTGTCGCAGCATCTGAGCTGGCTTGGTGTAGCATATTGCTTAGTCCTGATCACGGGTAGATACAGTAGAAAGTGCTCGCAATTGAACGTCTTTGTCGATGAGAAACAAAGCTTAGCTGCTCATCATGCGCACATGAGGAAGCAGTAAGTGTCGATTGTATACATGCGCTTCAGCATAAGTGTAGTATAGACCTTGGCAAAGACTATGATTGTTGCGGCCGTCGTCACCGCGACGGTTTTGCGCGACTTTACCAGCTAGAATGAACGCAAGTGAGTGTGTAGGTAGGTGACGGGAAATACATATTACCATCCATCAGCTACCTACCACGACACGTCCAGCGCCTCATTCGTGCTACGTTGCTCACAGCTACAGACTCTGCATACCCAACTGACCCCTCTGAGCAACCACACTCTTTCGCACTACACAGCTTGTTGCAATGCTTTTTTTTCATTTTGGTCTTGTGGCTGAGTCGCTATCGCGATGCTGTCGGCGAGCGCTGCGACGGTTAAGGAGGTAGACAGACGTCAGTATATCGTGATCACGAATAGTGTCGACAAACTGTCGTGGTAGGCATATGCAGAGACCGCCTTCTGGCCACATTGCTAGCCGATTAACACACACGAAGCCATTATCTTTCGTGCCGAACACAATCAACCTTACTTGTATCCCCCAGTCCTTTTCCATGTCAAGCAAGTCGGGCAGCGCATTACGAACTTGACGATCTCGACCATCATGTACTAATCATTCGGAGATCCCAGTAAGACTAAGTTTTTACAGCAGCTCGCACGACGAGCACCAGTAAGTCGGCTTTCCAATCTTATGTGTTTGTTCTTCGGGACCGTTGCCCGACCCTTTGCCATGTAATGTAGTTTCGTCAAACTTGTCCCCAACATACCGCTCATCTGGACAATGACTCACGAATGCTTCACATCACAAGCGACGTCCAGCGCACGCAGTGTGCATACGGCTCAGCAAAGGACAAACAAAATGTAGCTTGGCACATAGAGGGCACGTCGTGTGAACGTAAAGAGACATGGCGATGATACCGACATGACGTTGAATCCTTCACTTGCGATCGACTTTGTCGTTTTACGAACATGGTGGTCAACGTCTAGTGTACAGCAGCTCCTGCTTGAGACAGTATCGCTCGCAATGTCCACACACACGACTCTGCACTGCAACGTTAACTTCCGGTTTGTCCATTCTGTACCTACTCAGAGACTACGCTTTTGGTCTACTTGTACACACGCCACCACTCATTTGTATCTCTTGTCACTCGTCGTCCGAGTCGTCATAATCCTCGTCATCGTCGTCCCGAATCGGACCTCTTCCCCCATGTTTCTCCACGTTCTTCTCCTTTTCCTTTTCCTCTTCGCTCGCTCGTTCTTTCAATACGTCTTCTTCCAGAGCTCGCAATAGCTCCAACTCGGCGTCAACAAGTAGAGGAGCTCGAGGGGTCTTGCCATCTCCAGGCACTGGACGCTGGCACTGGTTGTCCATGTGGTAATCCTTCTTTTGTGCCATGTCAGTGTTGTAACACAAAGAAAGCAAAACAAAACACAGCAAAAGCACAAAAGTGATGACAATCTCGGCCATTTGCTTGTTATAAAATGACGTTCCGTCGCGTCTCTTTTGCACAAACAGACCTTCGATTCGTAGTGAGTGACATGGCACTCAAGAAAGGGAGCTCTACACACCGCGCACGTCGATCGCACATGTCGTTCGGACCCATTTTGCTTCGGGTGTAGCCATATCCGCTGTCTCGGCGGTCGTCACGACGTCCCGAGTGTACCGCGCACGTGCTCCTTTCTCCATGGCCGCAGAAAGTACCCGCCAGCGCATTGTGCTGCACTTTGACATCAATCGCACGATCCTCATGTCGGACGCAGCAGGTGGTCGGACCATGGAAGATACCGTCAATTACCTCCTCTCCGAGTGCACATATGGCTACGCCACGACGGACTCGTCCAGTCCACCCACGTGGACATGCAACGCAATTGCCTCGTCTCATACGCCACCCGCTGCCCTACCGACAACAACAACAACAACAACACCACCAACGATGAACTTCGACCAGCAGCGCTTGATAACCTACAAACAATTTGTCGATGACCTGTACCCATATGCAAGCGCAGCTTCCACGCGCGACAGCCGACACGCTATCGACCACATCAAAGCGATCAACAAGGCAGCCAAGCACAAGCGCACGGCGTTGCAGTCGGCGTTTACCGGTGCACCCGATGCACCTGGCCAGCCTGTCCAGTCGTCGTTTGC
This sequence comes from Hyaloperonospora brassicae, assembly GCA_947650285.1. Lineage (NCBI taxonomy): Eukaryota > Oomycota > Peronosporomycetes > Peronosporales > Peronosporaceae > Hyaloperonospora > Hyaloperonospora brassicae. The sequence goes on from CANTFL010000641.1 coordinate 107,769, forward strand.
GGCCGTGATGCGTGCATTGCAGTTCCCAGTCGGCACACAGCGCGATGCGGCAACCCATTTGGCGACAGTGATGCCACCGTCTCGTCTGCAAGCAGCTTGGCAGCAAGGCCGGTACTACCTGCTGCCGTCGTTTCTGCACTTCTTGTGCTACTTGGCGTCGCCGAAAGTGACGGAGAAACAGCTGGACGTGAAGCTCGTGTTCCGGACCTTTGGCGACGATATTGTTGAAGTCAAGCGGGAATTGGATCTCTTGGTCAATGGGCAACACCCTGTTGGCCTGCCAGCGCTGCCGGAGCATTTTCGACTCGACTTGACGCCCGATGCACGTTGCGTTGGTACGTTTTACCGCGATGGATTCGGAGCGGACGGTACGGCTTTGGCCGTGGGCACGCTGGCGAAAGTGCCGGTTTCCACCACGCTCGCACAAGACGGTGCGAGTGCACCCAATAGCTTTTACGCAACGCTGGACGAGACAGTTGAAGTCATTCGTGGCTTCGAGCCGATTCAGGACACGCTGGAGGATATGTTCCACAAGGCCAGTACGCTGGCGCTCCGTGATTACTGGGAGTGGTGGAGCGCCCATGCTGAAGACGGCCAGTATGGAAAGTTACTGCTCGTGGACGAAGAAAAAGTGACGAAACACGGCGAGGTCGTTGTATTTTTTGACGACCACATTGAGGCCCATCACGCACATATTGTGGATGTACGCGACGTGCGTTCAGGAACTCCAATGGGCTTTGAGAAGACTCGGCACAAGTACTTGCAGCGCGTGGAGCCCATTGAAGCGATCACAGACCCAAACTACTTCATCTCGCTGTTTGAGAAACACGTGGCCAAGGCGCAGTAGCCTGGCCGCATCGAACATGGCATCCAGGCGGCCTGAAGTGGCGCGCACATTGTCACAGGGCTTTACACGTGCTACGAGTGAGCGACTAACGCGTTGTCAAATTGCACCGCTCATCGCTTTCGTCCGCCCTTCTTTCTGCCCCTCGATCGTGGCGCGGTGTTCTTCTTCTTCGGTGTGCTCGGTTCCTCCTCATCCTGCTTCTGCTCAACATCACCTTCTATCTTCATCTCTTCAGCATTTTGCTCCACAGCAGCATCGTTGCCTTCTCTTTCCAGAACCAAGGACAGAGCCTCACCACCGCTGTTCCCCTCTTCGTTACCACTACCAGCGCTAGTTGCGCTAGTTGCAGCAGCTGCAGCTGCCGCAGCAACTGCCCGCCGTTTTTGCTGACGTGAGCTGATTCGTGTTGCTGGCATTAACGGTCGGCGCCTGCGTGCTGGTGTACGCCTTGCAGGAGTCTTGGACGTATTGTGAGGTCGACGTGACTTCGGGTCTGCTTCAGAAGCCGACGCATCGTGGCTTTCTGACGCACTCACTTCTTCGCTTGCGGAGGCTGCAGAAACGGATGCACCTCGTATTCGTTTCCGCGTTTTCTGCGAGGAAGGAGAGGGGGCCGCAGAGCCAGGGCCATCGCTCGTGACACTCGTGCGCTTCCGAATCCGAGTTGATGCGCGCGTGGGCGAAAGCAGACGTAGATCGAGGAATTCACCAGCAAGTGTCTTGCCATCCGAGTCGTTCATGTCAGTAGTATCTTCCACAGCTCGATGACTGGTTTCGCCTGATACAGCCTCTTCAGCTTTGTGGGTGTGTTTTGCTTCTTTCTTGCAAGCGACTTCGTCTCTCTCCTTACGAGCCGTAGCCTCTTCTTCTGCTTCGCGTATCTTTTGCAGCAAAACGTCCTCTTTCTTGATGCTGGCTTTACGCAGCGTCTCCGTCAGCGTCCTCGCAAAATGCAGCAGCTCAACGCCCTTTCTCCTTGCTTCAAGCCGCTCATGGCGCTCAGCGTCCGTCACGACGTGCTGACAGAAAAGATACACTTGCTCTGCAAACTGCGCCCACTCACAGATCACGCCACTTGCTACGAACGCCTGGATCTTCTCTAAATCCACCTGGTGCGTCACGCCCATCTGATCGTCACCAACTTTCTTCGTAAACATGGCGGGATCCACGTCCTTGCTCTTGGCCACCGACACAATCTTCGACAGCACGTCCAGCAGCATATTCCGCCGCAGCACCTTTAAGCTCGCCAACGCAGCCTCTGCCTCCTCCTTTTTCGACTTCCTCTCGTCAACCACAATTTGCTCTTTTGCGCTACTTTCCTCTTCTTCAACCACAACAACCTTCTTCTCCCCCTCTGTCTCCTCCTCCCCCTTCTCCTCCTCCACCAAAACCTTTTCCTCACCCATCACTTTCTTCTCCTCCATCGACTTTTCATCCTCCGCCAGTTTCTGCTCCTCCATCGATTTGCCGTCCTCCGCCACTGTCTTCTCTACCTCGTTCTCTTGCCCCTCTTTCATCACCACATCATTCATCTCTTCAGCTTTTACATCCTCCATCTCCTCCTTCTTTGATTTCTCCTCCGCATCCTCAACCACCACCTCCAGCTCCGTCGCCCTCTCTTCCCGTTCGTTTGTCTCCTCCTTCGCCTCCTCCTCCTCCCTCTCCTCCTCCTTCTCGTCTTTTACCTCCTCTAGCTTCTCGACCTCTTCCACATGCTTCTCCCCTGTCTCCTCCTTCTTCTCCTTCCCATTTTCCCTCTCTTGCTGCTCAACCTCCCTCCCATCCTCCTCCACTGTCCTTTTCTCCTCCACTTCTTCCTTTGCGACCTCCTTCGCCGTCACATCGTTCCTCTCTTTCACCTCCACATTTCTCTCCACCTCCTCCTTCACCTCCTTCACCTCCTCCACCTCTTTCGTCTTCTCTTGCCCCCTCTTCTCTTTTTCCCGCTTCATCTTCTCCTGCTCGTCCACGTCCTCACCCATCTTGACCTCCTCCTCAATCTTTCCTCCCTCCTCACCCTTTTTGGCAGCGCCAACAGCACCTCCTTCTCCAGCAGCAGCAGCAGCACCAACAGTAGCTCCAGTATCGTCTCGAGGAGATACCACCGGTAGCCCATCCCCGACATCCTGTCGAGTGTCTCGTTCTTCGATATCTTCGAACCGCCTTCGCGGTCTCGTCCTCGGACGTCTCCTCTGCCCTCTCACGTGCTCGAGCGCCGACTCCACGTGTCGCTTGCCATAGCTCTCCCGTCGCTCCTGTTTATCTTCAGTTTCTTCCACTCGTCGAGCAGCTTCGTACTCGTCCACGAGCGCCCCCAAGTCGGACGGGAACGAACTGCCTTTGGGCGTCCAGAGCGACAAGAGAGGGGCGAATTGCGGCTCGGGAAGCGACAGATCGCCTGCTGCTGCAGCAACAGCCAATGTCACGAGCTTGTCGTCCCGCTCGCCAGCGCGCAGGGCGGCGATCTCGGCTTGTAAGTACGCAATCGCGTCGTCCAGCTGCGGCTTGGCGGCCATTAGTGGCATAAGTGTTGGGGAGTTGCAAGATAAGGGTAGTGATTGCGCAATAAGGGGTGAGTGTTGCACAGAGTGATGGTCAGGGCAATCGATCGGAGTGACCGAATGGGCTCCGCTAGTTTTCAATTATTGCTCACAGAACGCGGCAAATATATTTTTTTGGTGGCCGAGCTATTCTGTGTCGACCAGAAGATGGAGAGTATGTTGTAGTAAGACGGATCAGCTGACGTTGCGGGTGCAAGATTTTGTTCGCTACATATCGTGCAAACGACGACACGGTATACCGCCCAATTGAACCTCTGTGTTCGGTGCTTCGCTTCACAGCATGAGGCGGGTTGAGACTTGCTTGACATACACTTTTCGACAACACTGCCCTGTAGCTGTAATCGACCAACAGAATTGTACCGAAAATACTGTTCATGCAGTCGAGCTATGACAGCATGGACGCACTTCTACAAGTGCTGCAAAAGCTCATCGAGAGTGTGTGAGCACCGGCACAGATGCAGTTTATGAGACTGCTTGCGGAGAAGACGCAGGATGAGATCGCATTAGCGCGTAAAATCGGTGGCGGCAATAAATGTATACCGGTCTTTGCTCATGAGTGAGCATCAGCACAGTCCTTTTGGACGTGAAGTTGTGGCCATATTCGTAATGTGAACAAAGTGCGCACTCCGATAGTCTATCGCCTATCTGCTCATTGTGGTCAACCGCTTTTTCGAGCAAAAAGCAGAGTGAATGTCACTTCAACAAGCCGATCCTTGTGTAATTTCCAAAGTATCCATGTGGTCCACACACGAATTCACTGTCTGCTATTGCAGTTCGGCTTCCCGACTTTACCATGGGCGACGACTTTTTGCGTGCCTTAACTGCCGAACTGGCGCAGACTCAGCGTGCGCTCGCGCCAACCTGCTTGTTCTGCGTGCCCCAGCCCCGTTCACTTCGTACGGACGATTTAATTGACCAGAACGTCGTGTACACGCACCTCCTCACTCCGACTGGCATCAACGACGACGGGCCACAGCAACGTCTCGGCGCGTATCGCACACTAAATGGTAGCTATCGCTTCTATATTGTGTGTTGTACATCAAATACAGGTTTCTTTGCTGGAACGATCGAAGGAGTGATGGTCACGTCAACATCTGTTGTCGAAAGGGAAACATGTCACGATCGTCGGGTCGCATATCCGCACGAGCGACGGGTTTCCAGACGCCCGACAGGTGCGGATCTTGCTGTCAGAAAGGCGCGACGTCTGCCATCAACACGTGACGGTGTTGCACATCAGCCGACCGCTTGAAGGCGGTATCCAAGTGCCCGACGACCTGAACGAAATGGACATGGCTACATTTCGGAAATACACCGCCATGTTGCGGTCGTTTCCCGAGAACGAGCTCGTGTTTTACCATTTAAACGAGACAATCAATCAGGTGCACAAGATCTGCGCCCACGAACGCGTGTTCACCGAGCGGTACCAAGAGACGCTGCCAGATACTCTACGGGAAGAGTGGGACGCTGCCGTCGGCGAGTTGACCCGCGCGGGCAGTTTCAATGACAGTCAAGACGAAGAAAGACAGCAACAACAACAGCAACGACAACAACAGCTGTCGAGTATGCATGGCCGCGCGGGTCACTTGCTGCAACTACAACAGGTCGTCGAGTGTTACTTGATGGAGCGACTGCACGACCTGATCTTTCCTCGGATCGTTGCAAGTTGCCGGGAGCTCGATCAGAAGTTGCACACTGTCATGTCGCGTATGCGACACTACACGCCCCAAGATTTTGGAATCCGCCAGGAGTTTCAGGTACGCAACAACGAGCTATTTATAGTGCTGGAGGCTGCTGCTCGAGGGCTAGGGCGAGGCAACGTACTTGCAGCGTGAGTTTTTTTTTAACTATTTGGTGACTGATTGCTGTGTGTCTGTGGGTCATGTTCGCGGATGGGTGGGGCTCTGAATGTGTGTATGTACGTGTGTAGTGCTATGTGATTGAAGCACGGGATACGCTGCTCACTGTTGTGGACAAGAAGACGCCATTGGATATGCTGCTTGTTCTCAAAACGTGCATGGACCAAATCAGTGACGCCATTACGCAGAACATCAGGCAACGTCGACTCGATTTCGGTGCGTGTCGCTGGTTTTTGCAGACGGTTGTCGTGGTGATGAGAGTGTGACTCGAAAGTCGTTCGACTGCATTGTGTCGCAGAGGCGTATCAGCTCACGACCGATGATATCCTGGACCAGCTGTTGGTTGTGCTTCTTCAGGCACACAGTCACCTGTCTCGCCAATCACCAACGAAATGCACTGCCGATCCCGTCTCCCAATTCCCCATGGCCGCTGTGATGCGGTACATGTCGGACTACCACTTTATCAATTCCAACACAACCGCGTTGGGGTTTACAATGGCCAATTTCCAAGTCGCGGTGGAATATTTTCTACTGCGTGGAGAGCACCACGACGACTGTGATAGTGTTTGTGAAGCTACTTCTGGTACTCGGGACACAGATGGTGCTGGAAGGAGCTGCAGCCAACAGATTGCCGAGTCCATTTGTGTGCAAGCTGCCCATGGAATTCGTCGAGATCTGATGAAAGCTGTGGAAACTATCGCATGTGCACGACGAGAGGCTGGAGCAGAGACTAGACAAGGTATATCCGGTCACATCTATGGCAGTGCTAAGGTTCCTACAAGTGACGCGGTGCCCGTGTCGATGAGCCGTTTATCGATCATTGGTGGGTGGTCTTCGTCGACTAGTGGCGCACCGCTGGAAGACAAAGACGAGGCTTTGTCAGATGGTCCACTTGCTGTGCATCCTGTCAACTTTAGGTACAATCAACAGCAGACAACGGTGGCGAGGAACAGGAACATACTGCGTGTGAGTGGAGGTCAAAGGTTTTTTGCAGCAGTATTGGAAGATGGCAAACTGTGGACGTGGGGAGACAGCAGCGGTGGTCGCTTGGGGTACGCTCTTGTACATGGAGACTCGAGACGCGTGTATCGTCCACAGCGTGTACGTGCTTTGGAGCAGCAGACCATCACTCAAGTTGCTTGCGGAGCTTTTCATACACTGGTTACGGATTTGAATGGACATGTGTTTGCATGGGGAAGCAACTCGAGAGGTCAGTTGGGGCTTTCATCACCAAGAACGTTGTCAACTGTGGTGGAAAAACCGACGGTCGTGGAAGGTCTGCGAGGGACGTATATGAGCTCCGTTGCGTGCGGCGAGTACCACTCGTTGGCTCTATCCTCTGACTGCCGTGTTTTTTCGTGGGGATGCAACAAATATGGAAAACTTGGACGTACTGCTGACGGCTTGCTAGATATGATGGTAAGTGTGTAGAATGCGTGAGTGGGTCAACTTATTTTGACTGCTAGATAACGATGTTGGGTACTGTTGTGTATTAGCAACCTAGACTGCTTGAGGCAGACTGGACAGGATGGTCGATCGACATGAAGTCAAGGATCGGGAGTGGAGAACGGAACGTCATCAGCCGCATTGCTGCTGGAAAAGACCATTCGCTTGCTATCAGCGGCAACGGTGTGGGGTTCACGTGGGGACGTGGCGACTCTGGCCAACTCGGACATGGCTGCTACATGAATGCCGATCAACCGATGCAAGTCATGGCACTCTCAGCGGCTGTCGCAGGCATCTCTGATCTAGTTGATGTCGCAGGGGGTAGTGACTTTTCGCTCTTTTTGCTGCGTAATGGAACAATATGTATTTGCGGACGTGATCCTTCGCTGGACATCGACAAGGTGCTTCTCTCCCCAACGCTGCTGTCACTTCCGCCGCAGCTCGAGCGCGACTTCTTTGGCCGGATTGTCCAAGTCTCGTGTGGAGAAACGCACTACGCGCTTTTGACAAATTGTGGAGCGCTTCTGCTTTCATACACGAGCTCGTCGCAGCTATCACCCAATGCAGGATCGGCAACAGCAGAAGTGCATGAGAGACGTGTGGCGTGGGTGAAGGAAGCTGGTGTCGTAGGTCAGATGGATTGTGGCGCGTCACACACGCTAGTAGCTGGTTAACAGCATCTTCAGAATAATGGTAAGATATCAAGAAAATGGTTTGCAAACAAAGTGAGCTCCCAGCCAAGCGTATCCTGCTATTACCTCGATGTTTCCAAGCCTTGTGGCGGCCAAACTTGATCATCAGGCGAAGACAATTTTGATCGTGGTTCGCTGCGTGTGGTGCAAGACACAGGAGCACGCTGGCAAGGCTTTTTCCACACACTGGTATCGAATCCAGCTTATTTGTGCTATTGCAATGGAACTCAAAGAAACTTTGTTTGTTGCAGTGACATGTCGACACGAGCTTTCGCACAGCAGGTATTCCTGAGCGTCAACAGAGAATATCGTGCGCATTCGGTAGCTGCTTCGTTGTTGAGTGGACCAGTCAACAAGTGAGTGCTTGGGAACGGCAATCGCTTGTGCGACACCCTCTGGTCAATTGCCAGGATGGATAGCTGTCTAGTACAGGGGACAAGTCGATGACCTACGCACGTGTACCCATAATGATTTGCGGTCAAAAGCGATCGCTATGGCAGTGAACGTCATCATCGCGAAGAGACGCGAATGGCAGGATCCGTAGGTACTTCGACGGATGGTGCAGCTGACACGTGGGTGGGGTCAACGACTCACTGTGACAACGAAGGGAGAACGCAGATGTTGCTGCGGTGACTGGGCTTCAGGGATATGCAGGATCAAGGAAGCAGAATGAAGGACCGATCCAGCAGATGCTGACAACCCGACACTCGTCAACAGTCAACGCGCTCTCCGCTCAGTGCATTGTCCAAGCAGCAACGTGTCCAAGAAAAGACGTGTCAACAAAGGCAGCAACGGATTGTTACAGCCCGTGCGCGGTCAGTGATTGTATTTCCAATTCAGCTTCTTGTGACTGACTGACTGACTGACATGTGAGGCTGACACGAGTGATGGATTGACAGGACGTTTACTGAAGAGGAAGATTCGTTTTTTTTACACAGTATGAGCCGTAATCCAAACAGGGATTTGCCACGTGTGACAAGGGAGACGGAATTGTTGAGGCTGTCAAAACCCAAGATGCTGCATACGACGGCTCCTGCATCCGTTGTGCAATGTGACCCGAGCACGTGGAACGCTGGCGGACGCTATGAAGATGACCGGTTGCTGGCTCAGAGTCAGCATGAGTGGCAGGTGCTCAAGGTGCTCACTGGTGGTTCACAGTGTTCCCCGACGCACCACGTGCTGGAGTTTGTGCGGCTCAAGCGTGTAAACTATGGAATTCGATGGCGGAACGTACGAAACGCAGACGCTGTTCCACCACGCTGCATGATGGGACCTCATTGGTACTTGATGGTGGCGACGTGGTCGTGTTTCAGCGTACTGGTGGTAACAGTGAACGTGGTGACCATTGGAAAGGCGGGAATGGTCGAAAGAGGGGCCGGAGTGTTGCTCTCTGGCATGTGCTTGACGTGCTACGCCCTTGTTGGATGCACGAATCCCGGTATTGTTCAGAGGTGGGAAAGGTAGACAAGGAAAGAGAGAGATGGAGAAACGTCGCTGCTGTTGACTGACGTGTTTGTTTTCACTTGGTGGTGTGAATTCGTCAGGACGGACGTGCCTCTTGATGATACGTTCACCTATTGCGACCATTGTGAGTCATATCGACCGGAAGGGTGCGTTTGTGCATGTTGCAAGTATCTGACGAGTTTGGTTTGATTGACGAGAAGTTCGATTGTGTGTGTGTTTGCTGTTGTCCAGAGCGATGCATTGTATGGACTGTCGAGTGTGCATTGAAGAGTACGATCACCACTGTCCGTGGACGGGCAAATGCATCGGCAAGCGCAACGTCCGCTACTTTTACGCGTGGCTCTTCTTCTTAGTGCTGGCATTCGTCTACGAAATGATCGAGTTCACGACGTATTTCCTTCCACCTGACGATCGCAATGTACTCGACTCGCTGGACGACTCACTGGAGATTGGCGCGTCAGTCGTCACGCCTGCCCCACTTGCATAAGTGTGTCAGAGATCCGAAAACATGCACTCCTGACGACAATGAGACCATCACTGCAAGTTCTGGTAGCAGCACCATACTTTGCTGGCACAGTATCCTGCCAAATGGGGGTGTATCGATCGAAGTTACGTCAACACATCAACGATGTCCAAACATGCCACGTACTGATCGCCAGCTCGACAAGATCCAAGAAAGCACATGTGATCCATCTCGCGCTGTCGCGAATTCTTGTCAACACGTCGCTCGGTCTGCGGAACTGATCTACGTGAAGCCTGACGTCGAACCTGGTAGTTCTGAACCAAAGTCGGGCACGGACTTCCTCACTGTTCGTGGCGTTTTCGACAAGGACAGGTACGAATCGGACAATACCGACAGTTGCGTGCTGGACGCCATGCCCCGCGCAGCATTCCGCGATGAAGGCGGAGTCAAGAGGTACCTCCATTTGCTTGCAATGCGTAGCTGCCAGATGAGAAAGCCCACGAACGAGAGGGACGAGATGCTGATTGACGTGCCCGTGGACATGTAGAACTGGACCCACGAGACAGCGCCCAAGTAGAGGAAGAAGAAAGCGACGCCAAAGAGCAGGAACTTGTAAGCAGTCATCTGCTCCTTTTCACAGCGCCGGAGCCACCACGAACTGAAGGGCGACTCGGATTCCAGTTCGCTCATGTCCATCGACCGGACACTATCTTCCAGCGTATGAGCAGCATACCGCGTGACAGCGAGCAACAAGTTGGTGCACATGACGGCACAAATGAGCATTGCGACACAGACAGAAGTGCCCGAGATGGTGTACAAGTACAAGACGTAGGCGTGGACGTCCTCGGGGATGCCGACGTTGCACATGGCACTGACGATGAAGCCACAGAGCAGCGCCGATTGTTCCGAGACGGTCGAGAGCTGATCCGCGCGAGCTTCACAGACCAAATGTTCGCTCTGCATCTTCTCCCGTCGAAGGAATCGCTCCATGTCGGCAACGCGCCATTGATGAGCGCGCACGATGTCGTCATTGAGCCACTGGATCTCCTGCTCGCGATGGGCCATGTCTTCGTCCCGCCATTGCTTGGCATTGCGCAGGTCGTAGGACCCAAACAGCGCATTCACAACGTTCGTGGCCATGGCCGACTTGGTTCCGAAAGCGGGCAAACGAGGGGGGGGGGCGGACGAGGAAGGGGTGAATGTGGTTGGTAGGGCGTTTGCTGAGATCGAATATCGGCGACGTTCATGACATCTGTCGCGTCAAGTGGGATTTTCTTAAGTCTCACGTCGCAAAAAGTTCAGCACGTGACTTGTACTGTGCGTGGAATTGAATGGGGAAAAAGCACTATTGGATCGCAGTTGAGTGAGAGGGTCAGGACGAGACACGACCGCATCATCGACGTGCAGGTGGTCTGCGACGCAACGAACTAATTACTATGAAGCGAAAAGAGCGTGGCCGCTATCTGTGCAGCTCGAGATCGCGGGTCAAGTTCCAACCAACGGCTATTCCGCAAATGTAAATGTCGCGATACGTCACGAAAGGTCAGCGGATGGTACGGTCTCGAACAGCTTTGCACATGGGACCTCCTGACAAGATGAGAACGCCCTTGTACATACACGACGACCAGGACGGATGCGCACGATCGCATTGCTATCGACGGTTTATCTGGTTTTGTTGATGGCGTTTCCTGCGAACAACGACCGGTCGTGTTCCTGGCTTTTGATTACTGGCACACGCAGCTCCCTCGTGTCTCGCCGCAACGCTCGGCCTTTTGCCCAATCTTTGATGCGTCACGCGTCACGAGCCTTTGCTACCTTCCAATCGATAGCCGCGGTCAAGCTGATGGGAGTTGACCGTCTGGATAGCCTGAACAAGCTCGGATAGGCGATCGACTGACTCTACATGAGCTTCTGTTGCAAATCGGTTTACGCGGACGTGGCTATCCAGTTGACGAACGTGGACAAGCTGAACGACGAGCTCGGAACGTGTCGGGACCTGCCGTCAATCAAGTTGGTCGTCTGGTTTCGGACCTTTTCGATCCTTGCCGTGCAGCGTGGTAGGCGGTAGGTGTGGGGTGTTAGGTAACGTATGACATGCATCATCTGTAAGCGCTTGCAACTTAAAGAGCGAGACATGCCATCGTCTCCACGTAAGGACCTCGCAAGAGGTATCCAGAATAGTCTGTCTCGGATTGGAAACGACTTGGATACGAACGGACCGCTAGTTAGCTGTTTGACAGCGAGGCGTTGTGCAGGACCACGCATGAACTCGCTCTGTCGTTGTTGTACTTGTGTTACATCGCATGACTGTGCGTGCTCGAGAACCAGACACTGCACGATCAACTACAGCGAACTGGGAGAAGCTGACTGCACAGCTGTAACGTTGCCAAGTGTTGCAGCTGATGCAAGCCACTGCAAGCAACACGACAGCAGATAGTGCCAGTCCTGGCTGTTCCTTTGCCAATGGCTCACGAAGCCAACATCATCCATCCGGTGCTCGAGTCAACTCCTGCGACGTGAAGGAATTGATAGACACACGTAAGGAGAGCTCGTGTAGGATATTGATCACGTGAGACAACGTCTATCTTCCGAGTATTTATTTGTAACGACAATTTGTCATGCTTCAAAGAGCTCAAGGAATGACAATTTGCTGTTCCTTAAGGCTCTAGCTTTGAGTCTGGATCGAGCGTCAAGCGTCATGAGCCTTTCGTCCTTTTGATTGACACGACGCCAATCCACTGCTGCCATGCACCTCCGCATCTCTTTCATGCCAAGCAAGACGGACTTTGCAGTAGGAGCCGGGACGAGGTAAACGTCTTGTAGCTGGCTCGATCGGGTGTCACACGACCACCGACCATTAGTCGCTCGAGAAGCACTGCTCGGCATTGGCGAGCGACATGTGGCGTGCAACCCGCGTGTAATCCGCTGCTGCATGTTCTGCCTCTTTGTAGTTGACGTCTGTCGCGTTTCTCCACGCGGTGCCAAACGATGGGACGGACCACGATCCAGAAAAAGAGGCGGTGGTAGTGTGTCGCATCTGTCTGGTAACCAGACCGAGATCCAGCGTTGGTCCCGAGCTATTGCAACACACGGTACGCTCTGATCTTGCGAGAAGGATCTTGCGGCCTCACTACGTCGTCTTACTTTCCAGACTTGTACTGCTTCGACTGCTATGCTACATTACACAGGACCATCGGATAGGATCCTGTCCCTCTTTCAGTCAAACCTACACTACACTGCGTATGGTATCTAGGATCTAGGAACGCGAGTCCTGCGCGGTACTTATTTCTTTCAGCGTTCGTACAAATCGTCGACGAGAGGGAGTTCGCTCGTGACTTGTTGGAGCAGTTATGACGATACGTCTTTGCGCCCGTGTACCTCGACACTTGTCGTAAGAAAAAAAGCAGCTCGCGTGGTCGTGGCTTTTCGTGTCAAAAGAGCAGCGTCGTCTCCACCGAGAGCGCACTAAATAGTCGGGACACCACTGCAGACAAGACATGATCTCCACCGACATGGGCGCGTATTGAAACAGATTCGCGTACCTTGCGCAGTCGGACGTTCCGCTGGATAGCCTTGAGGCCAACCTACCGGTGTCTCGAACTCGGTCCACAAGTACACTGCAACGCTTCGATGTGTATGTGTTTCGACTCCTTCGTCTCCGTCTTCTTCTTCTTCGTCTCCGTCTTCATCGTCTTCCGAGCATGAACTTGATGTTCCAGTAGCTACTGCTTGCATTGATACAGGCTGATCACAATGCTAGTCGTGACCAATTAGTGGTACGCATGTCGTTTGCGTTTGAGCTCCACAACGTTGTGGTCCGGTTCGGGCTTCCCGCGGATGAATCGATCGAGTGGCGGGAAGGCCGTACGGTCGTACACACCACACGATCGTGGCCAACGATGGCGCTATGCACTCTCGTGCGTGCTCAAGAACATTTGCTGAAGTCAAAACTGTCTTGAACAACAGCTACGGGATCTCTGCTTTTTTTGTCACGCATTGAGCCTGCGAGAGCCCCAGCCGTAAACACTGAACGTGTCGACATCTTCTGTACCGTCAAGTGAGCGTACAACGACGTCAATGTGGACTGACGCTGGACGTCAACGTATTTTGAATCGAGAGCAGCCACAGTCACGTACGTGCCTCGACATTGAAACACAGCGCCTCAGCAAGTGGAAGAACCACTTGAGGACACCTCAAGTACCGCGTCGAGACGGAGAAATCTCGTGATGGGTTGCTCACTCACGGTCGCCAGGCTCTTCCACGCTTCCATGCAGTGCTGACAATACGACGCGTACGGCCACTGCTACCGACACCACATGTAGAAGTCAGCCGCCAGCCGCCAACGTCGAAAGGCGAAGGCGGCCACGACCTCCCGACTTCAAGCTTTCAACGTGAGACTGTAGGCCAATCTGTAAGCGCCTCACGTGCGGTCGAACTCGATCGTCTAACTCCCTTCGAGACGACAGACAGGCAACAAACAGACAGACAGCCAAACAGACAGGTAGACAGACTAATCGACAAACAGACAAATTGACGGCAAGTCTTCTTTCACGTCGCCTGGTTGTGCCCTCGAACACTCGCGATTTTTCCATCTGTCTTGTCGATGTGGTACGGCAACACGCGTCGAGCATGACGGCCTTTATCCCAAGTCGCATTCCAAGGCAGTTGCAGGAGAAGTATTACAATAGTATCGACAGACCCATTGAGTCACACGCTCGACAAGTCAACTAGTTGCTCGCCCATAGCAACTGGTGACACAGCACGCGAGCATCAACCACTTGGTTCAAGTCTCCCAACACTCCTTTAAACATGACATAACCCATCACGTACGTTTGTGCGAAACCAAAACGAACAAACAAACAAACAAACAAGCGAACGAACGAACGCGTGAGGCACTCGTGGTCACTCGCGTCCGTAATGACCGCACACGGCGCATGTCAAAACAAAGCTGGACAACTACTTACAAACCCACCAACGACCCACTTACCCACTTACTTGCGCATACATGACCAGCCCAAGCAGCCACAGCAACCACAGCAACCACAGCAACTCACAAACGCGTTACCAATTACTGTCTGCAACACCGCTGCTCGACAAAGACAGCCACGACACGCGCTGCGACGGTGCAACCACACACACTACCCACACGTCGATGCTCTACCCACCGACTGGTTTCTAGCGCACGACCGTCGATACCATACCGTGCGACTGACCATAGGGCGTTGTCGTTTGTTTTTTCTCCTCCTCCTTTTGCCTCCTCCTGTCGCCTTCTGCTACTGCTACTGCTACTGCATTGTCCTTGCAACAACGACAGCAGACCTCGTTGTTGAGAAAAAAAGCGCGTGTCGTTTCGTACGATGCGCGGCACGACAGAGCCAAAGAGAGCGCACACCATCCGGTGTGACTGCGGCGTCGAGCCGGGCCAGCGGTCTCGACAGTCTCCTTAACTACCACACTGCACGACGTCTCGAACAGGAACGAAGACAAAGCACTGCTCTTGCAACGAACTTTGCAACGAACGTGCAGTGTGAGCCCACCACGAGAGCCTTTGCCAAAGCTCAGAGATCGATCGATCGATCGATCACCAGTCGATCGATTGAGTCACTCCATTCTCGGGTCAGTGTACAATTTCCTCGCTCTGTGCAAAGCACATTGACACATATACACACACATATACATACATACACACATACGTACGTACGTACATACCCGTGTACACATACGACATGACGGGTGGCAATCGGTTTACGTTGAACCCGTTCCCCGACTTGATCTTGACGCCCGACGACCGCGCGCAGCTCATTGCCATTGCCCATGACCTCGTGCTGGAGAAGTTTGTCGAGTACCAAGAGCACTTGACGAGGCACAAGTTTGTCGACCCGACGCAGTGGAAAAAGTATCAAAAGGACGGGAGCACGACCATGTACTTGGACCGGCGGAAACGAGCCGAGGCAGAGGACTCGCCCCTCCCGGCGTTGCTCATGGTCGGGCCATTGCCCGGCACGCTCGACGAAAACATGTTTGGCCTCGTGAGTCCCACGCTCGAAGCCATGCGGATCAAGTCGTCGTACTTGCGCGACTTTAACGCAGCGGCTGTGCTCGCAACGATTGTCGAGCCGACGGAAATGGACCCGTTCCGCTCGCTCGTGGTCAAGTGGATGGAGATTGACATCCCTGGCGCGTCGATCGGCTTTGTGCGCAATCGCGACTACATTTACCTCGAGAGCACGGGCATTATGCGACTGGACACTAGCGAGCGCGTGGGGTACCACTTGTTGCACTCGGTGAGCTTTCCCCAGACACATGCCCTACCGAACCGCGTGCGCGGGAAAATGTCCTTTTGCGGCATGTTTTACCAAGAAGGACCGGACAAGACCGACTGCCGCGGCACGGGCGTGTTGGACCCGGGCGGCGACATGATCCGCACGTTGGGGGTCATGGGCATGGCCCAAGCGACGATGGCCGGGCTCAAGTACTCGTACTGCGGTCAGATGAAAAAACTCGCCTGGCTGCTCGAGCAAAAGCACAATGAAGCACGGGACCATGGCCTCCCTGCGATCAAACCCGAGTGCGTGACGTGCAAGAAACGCGTGCACCGACGGACGTTTGGCGACTTTGGCCGCTCGAGCCGCAGGTGCAAACTCTGCTTTGGGACCGTGTGCACGTCGTGCACAATTGCCAAGAAACTCAGCTTTATTGCTCCAGACCTCGAGATGATGCAGCGCAAAGTGGAATTCTGTGCCCGCTGTTTGATTGATGCCACGCGTATGGATACGGAAGAAGCTGCGCGCGAGCAATTTGTCTACAAACACACGTCGTCGTCGAGTGTGTATGGCTCGTCGGGTCGATACTCGTACACTACGTCGCACTCGGACGAGACGCTGAGTATCTACGATCAATAACACACCACAGCAGCTACGGCAATGAATTGCGGATAGAAACCCACTCTTGAGGGTCTTACTGATGCACGTTAGGAATGCAGGACTCAATGGCGTGGTACGTATCGTGTAAATCAGGATAGGAAACAACTTGTCAGTGCTAGCGAGCTCTGATGTAGATAAATAAATGACTGGCTCGCCCGTGTCTTCTCGCATGTAGCGTTACTTTACGCGATTGCGCGCGATGTCAAAGCAGACAGTGTATACACACAATATCCTGTGTTGACACGATCGCGTTCGTTCGTGCTGTTGATCGCATGGTTCTTAAGTCGAGGCAAAAAGACGTCACGTGTCACAACGAAGAGATACGGCCCATACCCTCGTTCTTCTTATCGGAGCTCTTCGCCATTGTCCATCGTGGCCATGACGACGTCTCCAAAGTATCTTCGACTTGCTGAGCTCGCCGACGACAAAGAAGGCGCCATCCGTCGTGCAATATCCCTAGAAGCCGCTTCGTACCCGATCGACGAAGCCGCGACCGAATTCACAGTTCGATTCCGCCTGAAACATGCACCTGCGTTCTTCATGGCGGCCTACCTATCCGACAATCCGAGCGAAGATGCCGCAGTCCTCGTAGGGTTTATCAATGGCACGCTATCACCCAGCGGCCAACTCGATGAAGACGCCATGAGCCGTCATGATCCCAGTGGATCAGTGCTGTGTATCCACTCGGTGGTCATTGATCCAGCGTTTCGCCGAGTGGGGTATGGCGCACAAATGCTCAAAGAGTACACAGCCACAATCTGTGCCTCGCACACACACGTCAAGCGCATCCTATTGATCGCGAAAGCCCATCTAGTAAAGTTCTATGTCGACTGCGGGTACGTCGTGACCAGGCAGTCACCCGTTGTGCACGGGACCGACCCGTGGTTCGAACTCGAGCTCGACTGTGAAGCTGCTCGACGACCCGTGATCGTTCAGGTGATACCTACAAAGTCACAGGTCGATGACCTGTAAGCGTACGTACACAAACGAGCTGACTCCTTGTCATCGCTGTCAATGGATCGTCTTTTGTAGGTCGATGCGTTCACGGAAGAAGCTTTCCAAGGCGTTCCAGTCGCAGTCGTGTTGCTCTCGTCTGCCAACATCTACCACAAGGACAGTGCTCTGGACTGGATGCAGCGTGTTGCAGTGGAGACCAATCTCTGCGAGACAACATTCGTTGCTCCTCGCAGAGGTCTCTTCAAGACAAACAGCGCTCTGGTCGAGTATGACCTGCGATCGTTCACGCCAGGTACACACCGTCATGTACTGCTGTTGCGACGTAGTGGCACTGCACGAACAATGAGCTGACACCTGACGTTCTTGTCGCTAGGCACCCAAGTCGAGCCGAGCGTCTACGCCGTCTTGTCAGCAGCTTTGGCGTTGCTCGATTCAACGCGTGTGACCACAAGTCAGTCGCTGCGTTTCCACACGACGTCACGTCGCGCGGTGCACTGTCACTTCAACGTGCAGTGCAATATCGACAACGTGCTCCTGGTCCTGGACGTCGATTCCGAGCTTGACGTCGACTGCACCGATGCAAATGTGGCGGCTCAACGCGCCGTCGCTTCAGCGCTGCGGGTGTCGCCACATGCGATCGTTGACGTCCAACATGTGGCAACGGATCTCTTGGTCCGCGTTACACCTGCAGCTTTCGTCACGCTCGCGCCCGACGTCAAGCAGCTGGTGCACCTGAACGTGCGAGACGTTGTCGTGACAGCTGCTGCACCGCGCGACAATAGGTCGGCATCTACTGTGGCTACCGTCATCCACTGCCACTGCATAGCGCCTCGAGACAAAAGCAGCAGCAGCAGCAGCACCACTACGTCCATTCCTACCGCCTCGGCGTATCATGCACTAAGTCTCTACTGGACGCGCGTGCTACACCAGCCCCGGGTCAAGGTCCAGCAACAAGAACAACCACGTGTCCCGTCTCGTCGTTCCATTCGATCCGTTACGGCGGACGTGGCGCTCCTGGAACATTCCGCTGGCAGCCGCTTGAGCGCGCACGGTGTGGTCGTGCGACGCGGGACGTTAGCTTCGCTTATCCCGTGAGCGATGAAAGGCCCATCAGATTGTAGTTTCGTCGACTGCATAGAGATTGCCCGCGCGCGCGTAGGTGTTCCCTCACGGCTCTTTTTCCTCGCCATCTTCTTCCCGCTCCTCTTTCTCAGTGATGGTCTGGTTGAAGCCAGTCAGACTGACTGACTGACTGACTGGCTGGCTGAACGTGCTGACTGAAGCCGACTGGTTGACTCCCCTCTCGGGCGATAAGATCGACGCCGTGGATAGTGCACGTGAGTGTGCAACGCTCGACTTCTTCCTCATCGCCCGGAACGTAAACAACCCGACCGACTGTCTGACCGAGAGGTGCCACGGAACAAATCGTATCCATACAGCTGCTCGGCCGAAACCACTGGCAGGTGTCAAGGGCTGCTGGACAATAGGACACAACAGCCATTGGAAGCGCCTGCAGGTTTTCGTGACCTCCTCACCTCTGCCTGTCGGATAAATACATACCATACACACACACATCTTCATAGCCAGAGTCCCATCTACCCGTTCGTGCAGGTTCTATCAGTAACAGCGACTTTTGCATTGACTTTTTCTCGAGAGAGAGAGAGAGAGAGAGGTCGGGTCGTTCGTTCAGGCAGGTAGAGCTGCCGTAGTTACCGTAGTTATAGCAGTTGCACTCGGGCGTCGTCGTTGCTAGCCACATGAACGACCAGCGCTTTACGCACAGTCCGTTTGACGAGATTTTGCTCTCGGCCGACGACCGCGCGAACCTCGTGACCATTGCCGATGCGCTCGTGCGCGCCAACGTGCGCGAGTATCGCCACCACGTGCAGCGGGGGAAGCACGTGGACCTCACGCGGTGGAAACGAGTGTGCAGCGCGGGCACGACCGCCACGTACTTGGAACGGAGTGCTTCGCCCAGCAAACACCACCAGCCACGTACAAAGTCGTTGCCGGCGTCGCTCATGGTCGGCCCGTTGCCCGGCACGCTCGAGGAGAACATGTTTGGCCTCGTGAGTCCGACGCTGGACGACATGCGGCTCAAGGCGTCGTACTTGCACGACGTGAGCGCAGCGGCAGTGCTTGCAACGATCGTGGCCCCGAGTGTCGAGAACCCGTTCCGATCGGTTGTGGTCAAGTGGATGGAGATTGACATCCCCGGGGCGTCGCTGGGCTTGGTCCGCAATCGCGACTACGTCTACCTCGAGAGCTGTGGCATTGCCGAGCTCGACACGGGCGAGCGCCTCGGGTACCACTTGTTGCACTCGGTGAGCTTCCCCCAAGCGCATGAACTGCCGTCGCGCGTGCGAGGGAACATGTCGTTCTGCGGCGTCTTTTGCCAAGAAGGCCCTGACCGGACCGACTGCCGCGGCACGGGGATCATGGACCCCGGCGGCGACGGCGCGCGGGTCATGGCCATCATGGCCATGGTTCAAGCGACCATGGCAGGCCTCAAGTACTCGTACTGCGGACGGATGAAAAAGCTCGTGCAGGTGCTTTCGCAGCGCCCCGAGGAGCGCGTGAAAGAGCGCCGGGCGTTGGTCGCTCAACCCGTGTGCGTCACGTGCTCGAAGCCGATCAAAACGGGCAAGTTGAAGCTCAGTGTCGGCAAGTCTAGTGGCACGTGCAAGTTGTGCGACGGACTGCTCTGTAGCACGTGTAAAATTGCAAAGAAGCTGAGCTTCCTCCGCCCGGCCGAGCAGCCGCACCTCGTGCAGCGAAAGGTGACGTTCTGCGTGCAGTGCCTCGTCGAAGCGACGAGTGGCGACACGCTGGAAGCTGCGCGGCAGCAGTTTGTCGACAAAAACCAACGCGGGCAGCGCAGTGCGAGCGACTGTCCAAGGGCTTGTGATCTGAGCTCGCGCTCGGACGGCACCATGAGCTCGTCATCAAACTCTCAAGGCAGCTAAATGCAGTGAGGATGAGGATGAGGAATTGAGGAGAAGGATACAAAGCAGAAGGAGAAGGAGGAGGGCAAGAGGACGAGAGCGTGTCGGAAGGTCTATCGCATGTGTCGAGTTTATAGTATTAGCTGCGTAGCGGTTCATTGCCAAAGTCTCTAGTGGTAGCAACAGTAGCAGCAGCGTCGGTCGTCGACTGGTAGTCAGTTAACTGATCCCTTCCAGCAGCAGCAGTGGTAGTAGTAGTAGTAGTAGTAGTAGCACTTAGTAGTAGTACCATCGCAGTCTCAGTGTCCACGTCTCGAAAGTTACGACAGTAGCGACTCGCAGCGGTAGTTAGTTGGTCATTGTAAGAACGTGACGCCGCAACTCGATCAGGTTCAAATTGTTCGGTCCACGAGCTGAAGCAGACACACTGTGTCGTTGTTGTTGGTAACGTAATTGATTGTTGGAGCATATTGCACGCACGAACACAGGTACTGTACTGCCAGTCAAATAGTGAGACGTTTGTTTGTCCGGTACTGTACTACCAGTCAAATAGTGAGACGTTTGTTTGTCTGGTACTGTACTACTAGTCGAAGTGTGAGACGATCGTCTGGTAAAACAGCACGTGACGAATCGACCCGACACTGGCGAACGGACCCGTTCGTTGTCCTGTCTCGAAGTCTCGGAGAAAAAGCTAATCGCCCACGAGTTCCACTGCTCGGACCGTGACAATAGAAAACGCAGACCGACAGACAGACAGACAGACAGGAACGGTAAACGTGGATGTGGACGCGTGGACAGCCGCGTGGTCCAAATGGGCCAACGGAACGTTTTCTACGGCGCGTGACGTTTGTGGGCGACGTGGGGGGATGAGACGGGAGGGAGTTGTCGGATATTGAATGGTCCAGTGGTTGCCGATCCCTACGACTGACTGATCGACTGACTGATGCACCGACTAAAGCAATGCAGTAACAAGATCAACGATACGCCATGGACGAGAAAGCAGTCGTAGCGTGGAAACTTGCAGCCGTCGTGCGTCCCGCCCATTGATTCAACGATCCTTCGGTGGCGTTCGAGTTGTCGACTCGCGAACCGAATGTCTTTTGCCCGACATTGACGAGATGGGACTTTCGCGATCGAGCGACAGCTGCTGCACAAGGGGATCGCACCCTCTCTCTCTCTCTATGACTTCCCGCTCGAAAGTGTAGGACGAACGTCGACGATGGATATCAAAGCTCGTGCGGAAGATGGTGAACGTCGATTGGATGGGCACAACGTGAAAGACGCAATGACGTCATGCCCACGGACGCCGAGTGAAGACGACTAGTGACGATCAGCGAACGAGCGTGAAGCTTCTTCTTCTTCTTCTTGTGTGGGAACTGCCTCCATCGATAAAAGGTGTTGGCAAAAGCTTTCGTGCATATAGATAGAGAAGGAGCGCATAAGAACGATGCAACCGACAAGACGCGAATATCCAATTCTCTGCTACTGCTACTGCTGCTGCTGCTGCAGTGCGCGCGCGAGAATGATTTCAGTGAGTAGGCCCGGAGACCTGGTCGCGACATGATGACAAAGACGTGGCATAACGTTTGGGTGGCATTTGCGTGCGTACGACAATGTCCGCCGTTGAGCTCGTAATGAATCCGTTCCCACCCAGGTGCGCGAGTGATCACATGTAAAGGAGGAGGAGGAGAAGGAGGTAGAGGAGGAGGAAAAGGAGAAGAAGGAGAAGTAGAAGAGACTTGAGGACCAGCATCTCCGTAACTGCTACTACTACTACTACTACTACTACTACTACTACTACTACTACTACTACTACTACTACTACTACTACTACTACTACTACTACTACTACTACTACTACTACTACTACTACTACTACTACTACTACTACTACTACTACTACTACTACTACTACTACTACTACTACTACTACTACTACTACTACTACTACTACTACTACTACTACTACTACTACTACTACTACTACTACTACTACTACTACTACTACTACTACTACTACTACTACTACTACTACTACTACTACTACTACTACTACTACTACTACTACTACTACTACTACTACTACTACTACTACTACTACTACTACTACTACTACTACTACTACTACTACTACTACTACTATTACTACTACTGCCTGTCGGACGATACTGACAACAGGCCAAGTCGAGTCTTTCCATCTCACGTTGTACAGAGAAGTTGTCTATCGTCTGTCTATCGATATCTACTCGGCCAAATATTTTGCATAGCCTCAACGATAGTGCTCGTCTCTTCTTCTCTCTTACTTTCTCTGAACAAACTCAATCGGTCCATCTGCCAGTCCATCAACATGTCAGCCTGCCTGACTTACCTCCACGGACGATTTGAGATGAGTGTCAAGTGTACAGCACGTCATAAGAACGTGACGTCGTCACCTGCAGCAAACGCCCCACCTCGTCCTCTTTTTCTCACCATTGGAAAAGAAAAAGAGTGAGAGAGAGAGAGTGTGTGTGTGTGAGTGTGTGAGAAAGAAAGAGGGACTCTGAAGCACGTGACTGAACGACTTGACAGCGTACTTTTGGGTTAGCGTTCGAGTCGACAAAGTGACTGACTGACTCCTTTTCAAGGGCTCAGCACTCCCTACCGACTGTTACTTCAAGACAAAAACGGTCGCATGGGCTCGGAAAGTACCAGCGCCTACGACCAAAGCAGCACTTGTGAATTTGCACGACGGCCGTCATCTGCCCGCGAGGTGAACATGGACACTCGTCGCTTCACGATGAATCCGTTCAAACCACTGCAGTTGACACCGGACGACTGCAGCAAACTCGTAGCCATTACGGATGCCCTCGTGCTAGAAAAGTTTGAAGAATATGAAGAGTACTTGGCGTTTAACAAACAAGTGGACCTCACGCGGTGGAAAAAGCATACCAAGTCGGGACCAACGACGACGTACCTCGAGCGCAAGTCGTCGCGTCCGGATACCAAGTTGCCCCAGTTGCTCATGACGGGTCCACTGCCTGGGTCCCTCGATGAAAATATGTTTGGCATCGTGAACCCGACGATTGAAGCCATGCGGATCAAGTCGTCGTACCTGAACGACTTTAATGCGGCAGCCATGCTCGCGTCGGTGATTGAGCCAACGGTCGATGACCCGTTTCGGTCCGTAGTGGTCAAGTGGATGGAAATCGACATCCCGTTTGCTTCGCTCGGCCTTGTTCGCAATCGCGACTATGTCTACATTGAAAGCACGGGCATCCTCTGTCTCAAGAACGGCGAGCGCGTGGGGTACCACTTGTTCCACTCGGCCAACTTCCCCGAAGCGCATGAACTGCCCAACCGCGTCCGGGGTCACATGTCGTTTGTTGGCATTTTCCATCAAGAGTCACCCGATCGAACTGACTGTCGGGGCACGGGGATCATGGACCCCGGCGGTGACATGATCCGGACCATGGCGGTCATGGGCTTGGTCCACGCTACAATGGCGGGGCTCAAGTATTCCTACTGCGGTCAGATGAAAAAGCTCACGTGGCAGCTGGAAGAGAAGCAAAGGGCTGCTCGGAAAGCTGGGATCCCCGCGTGCCAACCCATTTGCGTCACGTGTCAAAAGGCCGTCAAGAACTCGCGACTCGGTGGTCGCATCAAGACGTGCAAACTGTGCTTCCACGCCGTGTGCAGCTCGTGCCAGATTACCAAGAAACTGAGCTTTATTGCACCGGACTTGGCACTCGCGCAGCGCAAAGTCACGTTCTGCGTCCAGTGTATCGTTGAAGCCACGCAGATTGACACGCAAGAAGCTGCTCGCGAACAGTTTGTCTACCAAAAGGCCGTCCAGCCGCCCATGTATAGCCTGTCGATTGTGTCGGGAATGAGCACGGGCTCGGAGAGCACCTTCAGTACGCGAGAAACGAACGTCTAACCTCAAACGACCACATCCTGTCCATGCTATTGCGACGCGTGACATGTTTTGGCTGCGGTCCGTAGCATGTGGAATGGATGCAGTTGCAGTTGCCTGGATCCATTATGAGTACAAGACACTTGTGTGGCGTTTTTGGGTTAGACGACAAGAAAAATATCCTATAGATACCGCTATCGACCATGCGAGCCATTTGTTCATGCTGAGTAACTACTAATTGCGTGAACCGATCAACTGATTGATCGATCGATGCAGCAATGAGAACTAGAAAGTGTGACTAGTAAGAGATAGTGGTTTCCAATTGATCGCAGCGTACAGAACTTGCAGTGCACGTTCGTAATCGTACACAAGTACGAACAGACAGATGTTGGAAACGGATCGTATGGATAACATGCACGCACTTGTACACGCTGTTGCTATGGCTTTCATTCGTTGTGCCCACGAGGAACATCGGTCTTGATCGTACGTGGCAGCAGACATTCGAGGTCGTTGACTTGATTAATCTGCGCGTCGAAATCGCGCGAGCAGATGTATCTTTGCTGCTATGCGCGCGTATTGTACGTGCTACGATAGGCATTACCAATCTTCCCCTGCTTCGTCTTGCTTGAAGTATGAAACAAGCCGAGGCTTGAAGTACCAGACCGAACCGCTGTGTCCACTCAATTACAGGGGCCAAACGCACACACAACCCAAGTGCGACTTCAGAAGACCCAGTCATGTGCGGCATCGCGTTCGTGCTAACAGCTCTCCTGGAATCACCTCCAACTTGTGCAAACGCTTCTCGAGCCAGTCCTTCATCGAACCAAAAAAGCCGCCGCGACGTCCAAACCCAATGCGAATCGTCTCACGTTGATCATGACCTCGAATCGAGACTACGTGAGCGAGGTCCAGATCAGTATCACTGCCACCTTCGTCACATGGGCTCGAGTTCCAAGCACAATCGATGCTTTACACTGGCAATGCACAGTGCCGTGTTGCATCTTCGTGGTCCGCAAATCATTCGTCAACCGGTTGTAGATGACGATGATAACGTCCTGTGCTGGAACGGAGAAGTCTTCGGAATGGGTGGACGGGAGCGCTCGGCCGCACGTGAGTGCAACATCAACGACGACGACACCAGTGACGACGAGCTCATGCACCTGAGTGACACGATGATGCTGTCCGAGCGACTGCAATTGGCCGCACGCCAACAAGTGGCTGGCGCAACATCGACAACAGGCGTCACGGATCCAGTTGTTGAAGTATTGCGTCAAGTTCATGGACCTTTTGCAATCGTGTGGCTCCATGCCACAACCAAACGAGTGTACTTTGCCCACGACCGGTTCGGACGTCGCAGTTTGCTCTACAAGAGATGGGCACGTGACCAACGCGAGGACATGATAGTAGAGCTGGCAAAAACGACCACAACGGCATCGACGACTTGTTCTGAGACCGACTTGACCCGTTTTGTGCTAACCAATGTAGCGATTGGACACGATAATTCAGACTTGATGCAGTACAGGGAGCTACCGGCATCGGGTATATACGTGCTGGATCTGCACGAAGACCAAGCGCTGACGGCAACGACGACGCCATCCTATAGAATGGAATTCCATCCGTACGCGCCAATCGCTCCCATGTTGGCACTAGCTGTATCGGCAATGAAGACGTCCACAGACGTCTCGGATCGATTCGGGTGTCAATTGCCTCGCATAGCAACGACACCGGACATCACAAAAACGTTGGAGGCTGCAGCGCAAGCATTACTGGTTGCGCTCAGCAATGCCGTTGGTCTTCGCGTCCGATCTGTTCCGTCCCGCGCTTTTCGCGGCAGCAATGATGCCACAGCTCGAGCCGCGGTGTTCTTTTCAGGAGGTCTGGACTCTGTCGTGCTGGCAGCTCTAACGCACTTGCATGCTCCTGCAACCGAACCGGTGGATCTCTTGACCGTCTGCTTTGATGAAAAGTCGAGTTTCGCATCACCCGACCGTCGCGCTGCTGAGTTGGCTCACGCTGAGCTCTGCAAATTGTTCCCACAGCGCCAGTGGAATCTCGTAAAAATCAACGTGTCTCGGGAAGAGCTCGCAAGCAAGCAATGCGAAATCCAGACGCTGATGGCCCCTTGCGATACGCACATGGACTTCAACATTGGTGCTGCCTTCTGGTTTCTCTCGCGTGGTCGTGGAGTATTGACCGAGGTGACTCCAGCAGAAGAACAGTCAGCATCGAAGACGATCAATGTGCGACGCATTGATAGCTGTGGACATATCCATAACACGCTGCGTTCCACGCGCGTGAATACGGATCTCCCACTTGACCGATGCGTAAATCCTGCCACGACAGCACCGCAACAAGAACAAGACGACACATCCAAGAGCGTACCCGAACGATCACCTGTCAGCAGTCATAAACACTGCAGCGAGCACACGGATCCACGTACAATGTCTATCTCCATGTCAGCGCCGATACAAACGGGTAGTACGTCCTCAGTGTCGTCGCATTATCAGACAAGTGCACGCGTGGTGCTCGTGGGCATCGGAGCAGATGAACAGCTCGCAGGGTACGGGCGTCACCGCACAACGCTGGTCCACGGAGGAGCGCAGGCCTTACGAGCGGAGCTGAAAAAGGATCTCAGCCGGCTTTGGACACGTAACCTTGGGCGTGACGACCGCTGCATTGCCGCACATGGACGGGAGGCACGGTTCCCATACCTTGACGAAAGCGTCGTGGCTACGATTGCAAGCTTCCCTATTTCCTGTCTCTGTGACGCTGATCTTCCACGCGGCGTCGGTGATAAACGTGTGTTGCGAGTTGTAGCCCAAGCTCTCGGACTCAAAAGTTGTGCTGAGCTTGCAAAACGCGCGATCCAGTTCGGGTCACGGATTGCCAAAGTCTCCCACACTGGCAGCAATCGTCAAACACAAGGAGACAGCAAGTTCATCAGCATGAGAGAGTCATAATCACAATAAAAATACATGAGCACGTCGTCCGACACAAAGATCGTCAGGAAGCACGACAACGTCGTGCATCCTTTGCCAACATCACTCGGGATAGCTGAACGGCCATCAGTCTCATTCATTCATTTGCTTTCTGCTCTGGAGCATTTAATTTCTTCTTCACACACCCCATCCAGTTGCCTACGGACAAAAGCTGCGACAGAGTCTACGACTCGGCGGTTGTCCCGTTCCCTCCTGATCCATTGCCTCCCGTTGACTTCGAAGCGTCCCCAGCCTCCAGGGCTTCCACTTTGGCTACACTCAGCTCTTCCCATTCATCTGAGTCTATTGCGATCACAAACATGTACCACAACAACAACAACGATAACAAGAATAACAGTAACCCAACCGATGAAAGATTAGTACCACATCAAAACAAATGGAGCAACCATGTAGACAAATGGCAACACTGACTCTCTTTCTTCCAGCACATGTACACCACCGCATCATTCGGCACTTCATGGTCTGCTAACGTCGCGCCATCGACAAACTCCTTGCTGTCTTTCTGCAAATGTAATGACACAACAACACAAAAATAGTAGCACATCCGAAAATAGTATCCAACCACACACAAAAAAGCAGTAAGTCAAAAGCATTGCCACACAAAACACGATGCAATTGCATGCAGAAATAAACACACGAAAACGTATATACAGCCGTATAGTATACACCACACGCTCGACCAACCTTATTCAGTCCCTCCCAGAGCTGGATACTCGTCCACGGTACATGAAACAGCACGCCGAGCTTTTCCTTTACGCTACGGAACGAGTCACTCGGCTGCACATCCACGAACACTGTCTGGTTCCTTCGCTTGACGCGAATGTACGGCCCCATCACACGTAATCCAGTACACACTACAACTACTATTCACTCGACGCCTTTGCCTCACTACAATTCCTACATCCGCTATCGTGTGATTGGCTGCCCTTTTCAGCCAATCAACGACCGTCTTCCTCGCATTCGTCAATTGTTCATGCCAAGTGCACACGAATGCCGACGCCATCGCCGCTACTACTGCCGCTGCACTCGCTGCTCGTCTCAGGTCTCTTGACGCGGCGCGACTGCGAGTCGCTGCTGCTCGTGTGCCGCACGTGGCGTACGACCGTCTCGGCTGTGGTCTACGGCGCGCACTCGCTACTTCTCTATAGTGACGTATGCCGTCTGCACGTTTTGCCGCGAGCCAAAGAGCGCCCCGAGCGACTCGACGCTGTCCTGCAGCGGCTGTTTGCGCGCTTCCCGTGGCTTCACATTGACCGGTCGTTGCCTCCTGCGACCGACCAGCAGCTACAGCGTGTGCATACACAGTCGTACCTCCACATGGTCTGTAGTCTGAGCGAAAAAGTGGCGCGCAGTATGACGGCGCTGGACGCGTGCGAGCGCGACACAGCTGGCGGCTGTACCGTACATACGGCCGTGGAGGCCAAGAAAGCGTACTTAAGGCAGTTTCAGTCGGTCGCGATAGGCGACGACATGTCGCTGATGCGACACTCGCTGTCCGCGGCACGCGTGGCGGCCGGCGGGGCGTGTCGGGCGGTGGACCGCGTGTTGCAGGAATGTGGTCCCAGTCGCAACGCGTTCTGCGTCGTGCGACCGCCGGGGCACCACGCGGCCGCGTGTCGCACCAAGGGCTTTTGCGTGTTTAATAATGTTGCAGTTGCGGCGTTCCATGCAATGGAACAGTACCACTTGTCGCGCGTTGTGATTGTCGATCTTGATGTGCATCATGGCAATGGCACCCAAGAAATCATTGAGCACGAGCCGCGAGTGCTGTATCTATCAATGCACCAACGCGCGCCGTGGTTTCCCAATTCGGGCTTTGCGGGTGAAATGGGTCCATTTGGCAACATCGTGAATGTCCCCTTACGGGGCCGGTCGAGTGCCCAACATTATCGTGCTCAATTTAGCGCCCACGTGCTCCCGCGTCTACGCACGTTTTGTCCCCAGTTGGTCCTGGTGTCCATGGGGTTTGACGGAGCAGTGCAGGACCCGATGGGGGAATTACGATTAGACGCAACGGACTTTTACTGGCTCACGAACGAGCTCTGTCGAGTGGCCTGGCAATGCTGTGAGGGAAAACTTGTTTCGGTGCTCGAAGGCGGGTACCATCTCGGAGCGCTGGCCGACGGCGCGGAACAACATGTGCAAGCACTTTTGCACGGCTCGTGTCGACCAGACGGTCTATTGGTCATGGAAAAGACAGTGTCGGAGAGGAAGTGAGTGGCGTGTGGTAATTTGAAAAAATGGACAAAATGGGAGTGCAGTTGGCTTGTAAACTTGACGATGGATGGGGTGGGTTTGCGGACAAAGAGAGGAGAGCTGGGTGTCACGTTTTAACGAGTCGAGTTTCTCGATTTGTTCTGTCGACGAAGTTTCTTGGACGACAGCTGGCAGGTCTCGAGACTTGCTGGCGACGTTCATTTGACTAGTTCTTTGACGCTGAGCTTGGTACGTGTGGCATTTTGCATCAGACGTACGCGTCGATCTTCATCGCTGCTCTTTTAGGATGCGTTTTGGCATCTTTTGCTAGATGCCACGACCATGAAATGTGGAATGCCGCGGGTGCTGCAATGAGATGACAGACCTCTGTCGGAGCAGGAAGTTGCGACGTGCGGGTCCATCGATTCGAGTTGGAACCTTTTGGTTGCGTCATATAGGCCACAAATCTGTACAAGATGCCAATTTACGATGAAGGTGCAATGCTCGGTCTTCTCGACTATCATCTGTTGCAGTCCAGTATCTTTTGTAGATTCGATTTTGCGAAAAGCGCGCTTGGTGCGTACAGCACTTATTACACCGCTCTCGAGATTACTGTCGAGATACTACCAGAGGGATGTCTGGATCATTGTGTCCGTAGCTTTCGTCATTTGTTGTATGCTAAATATGGTCAACGCCCTTTGACTGCAACGCAACGCAACGTCCACCGTCCCTACTCATCCAGCGCCACGTCTTTCGTGCCCGAAGTGTTGAGTTCATCTGCAGTCGCGTAAAAATGCTGGACGGGAGCGATAGAGTCGTGAAGCTGCCAACAGGACACACACCTTCCATGATCAAGCTCTCCGGCTGGTACAGCTTCGATAATGAGCTTTGGATGAATCAAGCTGGGGAGAACAAGCTGCAGCTGAGTTAGAAGTTGTATTACGTCGCATAAGGCAAAGCCGGATTGAGCATACTTTGGCAGTTGCGATCATGCTGGGACACACAATGGAGTGCAAGGAGAGTGACCTCATGCGTGACCAAAGCCGTGTTGCTCGACGAAGTCATGATAGCAGTTTGGGTCGACAGAATGACAGCTTTCAGTCTCGCAATGCCTGACGTTTGAGCTTCGCTGGACTTTCCGCTTGTTACGTCGAATGATTCGTATCTGATCGAGAGAGAAGATGCTGTCTTGTTCTTGATCCTTACAGTGGAGACGCCTCATACTAAATGACGTGAAGCAGGATAATGACTTTGCACTCGATTTGTAAACCACCTTTTCAGAAGAGCATCCAGCTGTCTTTTCACGATCTCGTCGTTTCTGCGCGATATGGCTTTGACTTATATGTACTGCCAAACCAGATTTCGACTTACTTGGCCGCCAGCACGCATTTTCATGGTGGTAGTCAGACGCTACAGCCGCAGATATCGTTTTTCGTGGCCTTTGTTGCTGTGCATTTGTCGTTATTAGCTCGAAATGCGCTTATTGTAGACGGAGAATGAATATCGATCGACGATGCGGCATGAGACAAACATGGGGACGTTGCCAAATAGTGTACCATCCTGGACGAAAGCATTGCGGTGGGACGCAACCTGACGTACATGACATGCAGATACAAAACGGGTGTCGGAGCGCTTTTACGACTTGTATCGATCATAGCAGGTCGCTCGTCATTCACCAGTTTTTACAGTATGCACCATAGGTACTGCGTCGTGCGTTAGTGTACGTAACAGATCAAAGTTCGAGTTTTTTTCTGCAGACATAGCCACGACAGTGCGCTCTGCTTCTCGTTCGTTTGACTTTCGTTGGGCGACTATGTGAATGAGCACATAGTCTAAGGACCACAGCCAGACCCGTCTGTTGCTTTTCATGATCCTCTGAGACTCTCTCGAAAATCTCTCTTCCTCTTGCTGTCGCGACTCGTCAGAAACAAGTCAGAGTCACGATCAGGTCCAGGCTAAGAGTAAACTCGCAATAGTCTGTACAAGGCTGCGATGCTGCAATCGTCACAGCAGCGGTAGTAGCCTCTAGTCCGTGCCACGTTGTATTCGCCTGTCCGCGTGAGTATTCGCTCGTCGTCTTAAGTGACGAGTGACGATTTGAACCAACGAAGAGCTTCAGCGGACAGCTTTAACATGCACAACGTACCTTTGACGCAGTCACTGGCACTGACTGATCAGCATCTATGCGTGTTACAAATGCCAGTGTAGCAAAGAAGCCATGGCGTCTCGAAAGTTGTCGTGTCGCTTTCTTTCTTCGTGTTGCTTCATCGGGTCGTACCGAGACATTGCATGGTATTGAAGCAGGTGTCATACATGATTGCATCCATTCGTATATTCCTTGCAGCCGGGCAGTGCTTTCTCCTGTAAGTGCTATTGAGCGGTTCGCCGACAACGTCCCGTAAACGACTCGTCGAAGTCGATAGCAATCACGTTTGATCAATGTCATACACTTGCGGCAACAGAAATACCTCAGGATTGACACTTGGTGATGCATTGTACTGCATCGATCCAAACATCACGATGGCATGCAAGATCAATGGTGCGTCGTGACAAGTGTGTCACATCAGTCGAATGGCTTGGCGCGATCTTGCAAGGGCCATAGCCAGAACCACGCCTTGTTGCTTAGAAGGCGCGTGCAAAGCCTCTGTGGATAATGAAATTCTAGAGGACGGTGCTCTGGCTACGCCTCAGACATGGCTGAGCATTGATCAGGTGCACGCCAAAAGCGTCTCCAATGCCTAATTGCACGTGTCGAGTGAGCGACTGACGATTCTACACGATTTCTTTCGAGCATCGCTAAGGAGACCTCGAGACCTCGATGACACCTGTGGAGTTGTATCGCGTCAGACTGCGCAAAGTCGACGTGTCGAGTGTCGTATCCATACATCAACATTGCCACTGTGCAAGCCGCAGTACTCTTACAATGTCAGGACATGCCATCTATCATGCGCGTTCGTAGCCCTTGGCTGCTATATCTACTTACTGCTTGCGTTATAGTAAGCACTCGAAGGCTCACGTGTCCACATTTCGACAATCTCGTACAGCTTTACACCGTATCGTGTCAAAATCGATACTGCTTCAACAGTCTTCATTATGTATGACACAGTATCTCACATACAATTAGAACCTCGAATCACGGACGTGCCTTTCGAGGCGATTTCTATCAATATGAATGAGCCTTATTCGCTGGATCTAGGCACAATTTTGGGGGTGTAGCAAATATGGCTACTTTAAATGTCGGTGCCAATCGTGCGAAGTTCATCGCTACTGCTTGGGTCTTCTGATATCCATTGCTACATTAGCCATGCAATGAACTACTGTGTCAGGCACTGCTTCGCTCAGTTGTGCATCAGTGTCGCAGAATCGAAGCCAGAGCGAGTTGAAAGCTAGGATCCTGCCACGCTCCTCAGAATCAAGAGATACGCTGAATGAAGTCGTATCAACTTGCTAATGACAGAATGTCACAGCCTTGCGGCTTGTGTAATCCATAAGATGGTTGATAAATGTATGGTACTGAGTCGACCGTCGTACTCAGTCGTTCAACGATAGATAAGCACGAAGAGGACTGATTTACGGGGGAACAATCAATAGCTGAGTTGATAGTATGTAGAGGCTTCGAGGTGCATAAGTTACGACGCGGTTTTTATAACGAAAGCATACTGCTTCTCTGTGGTGCAAAATGTAAAGTAGTATTAAGAGTTAAGTACTACTCACTCAATGTAAACACCCCTCGCATACTGATCACTCAATCCATAACATTCGAATACCACTGTCCCTGAAAGTTGCCTTAATCACAACACGCACATCATTGTCGTATCTCGTGATCCTCTACACTCCCCTTCAACTTGAACTCTCTCAGATTCCACTTTCATCGCGCAGTCACATCGAAAGCGGAGCACCAAGTGGTTTCATCAGGTAATCAGCAAGTTGCATAGCTGACGGAACAAGTTTGTGCCGGACCTCGCCTTGCTCAATGTTGACTCAAACAAAATACACCTTTCGGCCAATATGCTTAGCTTTTGGTGTAGATCCCTGGTTCGTCGCAATAGTTATCACCGACTTGTTGTCCATGTAAACCGGCGTCGCAGTTTTACACGTTACACCCACTTCCTTCAGCAAAATAACAAATCCACATCACTTCTTGTGTAGCTAGTGCCAGTGCCATATATTCTGCTTCAGCAGAGGAGAAAGCCACCGAACTTTGACTCTTGCTTTTGTACACAACAACTGGACCTCCAATCAAAATCAACACACCAGAAGTAGATCGACGAGTCATTTTGTCATTTCCCCAATTCGCATCACAGTATGCCCAAGGTATTATCTTGTTGTCGTCCGATTTCTTGTACGCAATTTCGTGTGATTGTGCTCCCATGAGATAGTGCAAAACGCGTAGAGCCGCACGCCAGTGCATCTACCGTGGCTTGTCCAAATACCGCGACAGCACTGACATCGCGTTACTTATGTCCGGTCGCGTGGCATTCTCAATATACAGCAGTGATCCGACCAATTTGCGATACGAAGTGATGTCCTTCAGCACCGGGTGTGATTCATCCGTAGTTAGGTCCTGGCCTGCGCAGATAGGTTTGCCCACTGCGTAAGATCCATTTTGCTCAACTTTTGAAACCAGATTCATAATAAGTTGGGACTGTTTTAGCACCGATTCTTCTTTTCTTGTGAGTAGTTCTCCTCCATGCCCGAAATTTAAATCGCGCATCTCCAAGCGACTTCACATTAATTTGCTCTGACAAATCTTTGAAAATCGTGTCCGCCTCTGCATCTGACCTACATGTAATCAAGAGGTCGTCCACTTACAAGACTATGTATGTTGGTGACTTATTGTTTGCATCATTGCGTCGAACAAAAAGACATGTGTCTGCTCGACATCTTTTTTAAGCCCATGGCAGAAACACAAAGCTTTTTTTCTTGTGCCAATCCGCAGCCGCTGTTGTAATTCATATAAACTGCGTCGTACTTTGCACACCATTCCAGATTTAATCTCAACTTCGAAGGGAGGCTACATGTAAACATCTTCTTCCATACTACCATTCAAAAACGCTGTTTCTACGTCGAACTGTCGGATCACATATTGCATGCTGCAACAAATCGACAAGAACACACGAATTGTGCTGGAGCACGCGACAGGTGTATCTGAGGGCAACCAAATGCGCTTTGTAACGAACAATATCACTTTTTTTATCCTACCTGTGACCAAATGCCCAATTGTGACCTATAACCTTGACACCTGGAGGACGATAGACAGCGTCATATTTAAATTATTAAAATGAGCTTTAATCTCTGCTATAATTACTGCTTTCCAGTTTTCCGCGTCGATCGACTGCAGCGCCTCTCGTAAATTCGTCGGTACATCAGTAGCAGAAAGCGAAATTTGTAATCGCCAACGTAGTGACGTTTGGGGTCCAGATCAGCGTGTTAGCTGTCCACCGGCGATCCGTCATCCAGAAGCGGGAAATCAATATTCTCGCCATCAAAGCCATCATAAATGAGTAGACGATGTAAAGTACTATCAGGTCCATTGGTTGATACCGAGTACATCTCCAGTCGGTCATCTTAGTGTCGGGGTTTTTCACTTAGCACAATAGCTTGCGACTGATCCGGTAAACTTTGGAGCATGCGTGTATTATTATCGCCAACTCAGCGATCATGTTGTGTGGTAGGGGACCTATAATTGTATCGTTTGTGTCAATGACTTGCATATCCGTACCCCGTTCAATCGGAGCAACAGCTAAATCATGCGACGGATTGAAATCGCCAGACGCATCCACAACAATGTCTTCCCAACTTATAGCATTGTCATCAATCTCACCAATGTCCATATGCTCAACCTCTTGAGTCTTGTTCAAGGAAGTTACTCGCACAGTCATTCCATCGCATTCATTATAAGAGTAGTTGCAGTGAATGATAGGTTTACCGAGATCAACAACATCCTCGCATTGCGAGTGAGGTCGCTCGTTTAAAGTGACAGACCTAGTAACGAACAATTCTCCTTTGACCAGATCCCACTCTTGGTATGCCTTTGACGTGTCCAAATACCCAAGAAAAATGCACTTGTGTGCCTTGCTGTCCCATTTCGTTCGCTTACAATATGCGACTCGAAGATATCCAGTTAAACCTAAGACACGAAAATGGCTTAAGTCTGGCTTCACTCCATACAGATTTTCAAATGGACTTGTGTTAGATATTGCAGTATTCGGAATCCGATAATAGTGTAGGTAGCCGCCATAATAACCTCGCCCCACCAAGAACGATCGACTTCCATGTATTGAATTATCGACATGGCCATTTCAACGAGGGTTCGATTCATCCTCTCTGCTAAACCGTTCTGTTGAGGAGTGTACGTTACACTTGTCTGGTGAATAATACCAAGGTCACAACAGTACTTGTTGAGCCGATAATTTGTATACTCCCAACTATTGTCACTATGAATGCATTTGACCTTGCAATCTATGTTCTTCTCCACCGTAGCACGAAACGCCTTGAATCGCTCGAAAACTTGGTATACTTTGCTGCTAGCAAGGATACGTACACAAATCGGCTGTAGCCGTCGATAGATGTGAGTACGTATACAGCCCCACCCTTCGACTTCGGGTTCATAGAACCCATAATATCGGTGTGTACAATCTCGAACGGTCGTTTTTTTTATTACACTTACCGAGATATGGCTGAACGGGCTGTTTGTCATTTTCCCGCGTGCACATCCATCACCTAAACCGTCTTCAGGTGCATCAACTCTCGGGATTCCATCGCAAGACTTTATCGCTTGTATGAATTTGTTTACAGACACATAACCTAGGCGAGCATGTTATCGTACACTAGCGTCATTGTCCGCAACACTGCTATCAGCCTTGTGAGCCTCAAATGTGACATGTTGTTTTACATTCCACGCAAACAGTTTTCTTACCCGTTTAATCACTGCCACAGTCACGTTGTCGCACATCATAACTGCTTGGTAACGCTTAAACTGATTAAGTACGCTAGGGCTGTCAGCGCTGCTACGGACACAAGTTTCTTGTCTAGCCCAGGCACATGTAAGACCTCCGTCAGCTTGACTGTCCGACCATTTCGAATATAACACGTACTGTGCCTGTTCCTTGTGCCTTCAACTGCTGATTATTCACCACGGTGATTAAAATTGGAGTAACTAAATCTTCGTACTATACAAATTCACGCTTGTCATCAGTCATGTGACGACTTGCCCACTAACCAGCAACCAAGTCGAACTCAATATATTCTTGTCAATAAAAGCCAAAAAAACAAACTCATCATCAGGATTCGATTGCTTAACGTTAAGACACTGAGATCGTTTGTGCTCATGCCATCCACATCCAAAACACTCGCCTCGAAAACTTGCACTAGCCTTTCCTCTTCTCGAAGACTGGTGTCGGTCTTGAATTTCTGTTTGTCCACGGTATCCTCGGTTCCCTGAAAGCGTCGAGGTTCATTTCCTAAGCATGCATTTTGAAAGAGGTTTGCTTCTATTCTCGATTCTAAAGAGTGCCATACTCCCGACGAAGCATCTATTTTGCGTCAATCAGTGTCACGTTTCTGTGTGCCTCAATTATGCGCACCATGTTATCATATTCAGATATTTAACTTTCCAAAATCAAATCCAGCTTCTCATTATCATCCATGCTGTCTCCGGCAGCCCTGAGCTTTAGACACACATCATAAACCTTAGTATATGATCCATAAGACTTGTACCAGTATCCATCACAAAATCATTAAGCTCATTCCGAAGTTGACTCGATTATAAAAGATTCTTCTTCACAAATAATGTCTACAACTCCCCCAATCTTCAATAGCAGACTCACATTTCCGAACCATACACTGACAGGTTTAAGATAGCAGTTTTACAAGCACAGCCGGACCCTCCATATCGGCGACTATCCATCCGGTATTCTCCCGCAGAACTGCTAGATCTGACTTAAATAATACGTGATCCAAATAGACCTCGCGCGCGAGTGTCATATGTGCACTGAATTCCCATATAATTTTTTATTTTATTATCCGCGAAAATGTCATCGGGAGCTGACGTATTTGGGCTTATAACCTATAATGAAAGCTTACGACTTCTCTATGCTGCAAAATGGAAAGTAATATCAAGAGTTGAATTTTACTGACTGAATGTATAAACCTCTCGTAAACTAATCACTCAATCCACAACGTTCGAATGCCACTGCCCCTACAAGTTGCCTCAATCACAACACGCACATTATCTTCGTATTCCGTAATACTCTACAATTTGTGTGTAATCACTTATGACCTGGGGAATGATACGTTCAACTAGGGGACATAGTGACGTAAAGAGGCGGTAGTGTTAAAAGAAAGAGCTAAATTACATAAAAAATAACAACAAAGAGTAAGAAATAAACAACTCTTTGTATTCAACCAAGCCTTTGTTATCTGTCCACCAACGCTTGACAAATGTGCAGGCTTGCGTCGAATGAAAGTCGACAAAACGTAGCCGCAGCATTCAGAAAGTGATTCGAGGGCAGATGTACAAGAGGGGTCTCAGTGCAACGGACTGTTCGGCCCGCAGATGACATTGCAGCAATTCGTAAGGTCCTGCCCTACACCTTTTTCTTTACACGCATTTGTTGCTTTCTTCGTGACTCCTGCATCGTCTTGAGCCTTACACACCTCATTCATACCACACGTTCCTTTGCTACACGAGAGTGACAGCAACGGTTATGGTGCATCATGCCAACACACAAGGCAGAATGATACGCCATTCTGCCTGGTCCAACGGTCTGACAAAAACCGACGGGCTCACACGACTTTTCACTTTGTGTCGAGCTGGTGATATGACTGAAGATGACTGCGCTAATTACAATGTAGAGAATGGCCTTGACCTTCATATCCGACGGTGGGATATGCTTGACGTGGTCGGGTGCGGTGGTCGTTGCAAATTCGGATATGGAGTGTATGGGCAAACTGCAAAACTTTCTCGAGGTCATACGAAGCGAAACCGGGCGACCAGGGATGACAATGCCATTACAAACAGCAATAGAAAGAGGAATCGAGCGATCGCATGAAGAAATTGCTGTCATGGCCTTAAACAAAGCAGTAATTGTGTGTCGTGCTGAGCTGGCTCTGCGAGCCCAATTCCCAGGTTTCTCCTCACCACGGCACCAAATTGAGTTAAAACATGGCCAGACACAGTCGAGATTTGACGACAGGATACAGTGTTCGTACGATCGCTTGATTAAAACGATAAAATGTAATATTACAGTTGACTCGCGATCACGGCATTGCGCCAAGCGTATGTGAAAGCCGAACATGTGGTTGAGAACGTGCACCAGGATGCGACACCTATACAGATAGTGAAAAACACAATAAATATACCATCGCGTGTCTGCATTTCCTCTCTTCCATGATACCACTTCAGCTTCAGAGGGTAGTAATTAGCTGGTCTATGATCCCTGCGTTCTTGTCTGCCCGTATTATGGCATTACGTTACCTTTGATGGTGGCTAGAGGCGTAGTCATGATCTTGCGCCAGGACGTTGGCCACACACACTGTGCGGTAGAAGAAGTATGCACTATCGCGTGCGAATGCACGTGCAATTGTAGACGACAGAGCACTGGTACATGTGCTGAGACATTGGTCGACCCTTCGTGATACATAAACAGCGGTAGGTTTGATGTAAAGACGTCAAAAACCAGCGATGAGTTTGTAATGTGTACACACTCCACGTATAGACACAGCGTGCTGGACACACACGCACTGCGCACACCGACACGACAGAGCGACTCGTTCTGCTGATATCGTCAATTTAAGTTGGTGTTTGATAGCATATGAAATTGACACCTTTCAGGCAGCATATCGTTGATCATTTGTGCTGCGGTATTTTTCAAGCATGCTCTAATTGATGCACATCTACTCTTTGCAGCAAAATTGTTAGCATATGATAGTACCGGCGCAAGTTGGAGGCCATAACGAGAAAATACCGTATGATCGACTCAGGCATGCGTCTACTTACATTCGTTACTGCCTGGATGAGCTGTAAGGCGTCTTGCGGTGTAGTAGTTGTGAATATATAACTGTTTGATAGACGGTCGAAAACTCCTGTGTGGCTGACTTTGTTCGCATGCACAGTCTTATAAAACTCCGGGTAAGCAGAGCTAGCAGGCGGAATCAAAGGCACAACCCCTATCGGCTCTCTAGGGTCACACTGCCCTTGTCGTTCTCTTAGACGGGTCTTGCCGTCTGCTGTGATGGTTTGGACCTTCCTTCTTCGTCTACTACAATGGTTCTATCGGTTGCGTTGTGCTCGCTACAGTAAATGCATTTCGAGTATTCTGTGACGTTTTAAACCACCGCCGCGTATTTGACAATGTGGTAGGACCACTAGGCAATCAGTTGAATGTGAATACGTGTCGGCGAACGAGGCATGCGGCCGAAGGATTAGAAAACGAGCAAAATAGAGCTCGCCGATCAAATAGTCAAATTAGATAGACAGATGAGGAGCCAAGAACTTGTAGACGTACGTGTGATACTCGTTTTCAACGCACGACCGCGCAGTCAAGAAACTCTAGGATGCTGATTTGTTTACCTCTACATTGGCCGGTGTCGGCAACGAAAGTTAGGGCCGGTCGGGTAGCCAACGCCACACTGCAGCAGCTACTCATCTTTAGCCTTCCCAAGTGCCGTGCGAAGTCAGAGTAGGATTCTCAGGTCTTCCTGCTAATAGACTCGAAAATCCTACCGAAATGCGTTGACCTCAATGGTATTTGTTGGCTAGGATTGTGTCTATTCCCAGGCGTTAGTTCAATTTGCGCTTCTGCATCATAATCTCTAGTGTTGACATCGTTTTAGCATATGTGAAGCGTGGTGTCATGGGACATCCAGAGTATATCTACTTGTCTCCAGATTAAACGTAAGTTCCATAAAACAACCGTGTCAATCAAACAGGTGTAAAGCCGCATGCATACTGGAGTTGGACGTTGTCTGTGCTCAAACGGCTTGAACAGCGCTGACGGCTTTTTATGCAATTTCCTATTCCCAAGAACGCTCAGATCGCCTTTGCGCCTACATGGAGTCGGTGGGATGTTGGTGTTCGTGCACTAAGCATATGGCAACATGCTCAGGACGAATGTGTGCCTAACTCGTTGCGAGATCGACTGTCCGCGAGCTCAATCATTACGGACATAATTAGAACAAAATGTCGAGTTGATCCGGGACGTTTTAATATGACGCGCATGTTTGCCTACCTATCGCATTATAATTGTGGCTCAAGCAGTCGTTCAAACGTCCTATCAAGCTGCAAGAAGAGCCAGAGATCGTTACTAGTGTAACACGGTAATAACGAGGACGTCTGTAACGGGTCCGCCCGTTAAATGTCATTCAACACAATATACCAATTTAAATATAATATTAGTGAAATTATGTATCACTTTTATCTGCACATGGAAATATCATAGAAAATTTTAGCGCTTAGTGTAATATTTCAGACTTCTCCACTTATTGTCTGACATATGATCCTAAAATCAGCCAAATCTTATCACTAATTCTGCTAGACGCGCGCAATGGGTGATGAGCAAGTTCCTACATAAGAGATTGCAGTTTTTATCGGTAAGGAAGGCGAAGAAGATTTGATTAGATCGAAACGTAACTACATTAAACTTACTTCTGCTTTCATCCTACGCTGATGACCCTTTGCTCGGCTTTCTCTCTCCCATTCACTTACGTGAGCGTGACGTCCGAGAGCACTTACTCTTGTACTACAATAATACTAAGTCTTACCACCAACTTCGTAGAAGTCGGGTCCATTGCAAACTCTATTGATCACTGATTTTGTGGTTCATTCGACCGCATTGCAGCAGTCATTTTAAGCTAACGCTTTCAAAGTGCTTTAAATAATCTAAATATGCCACGCCAGATCCACCAAAGCCTATACTTCCTACGCTAGTCAGCGGCAGCCGAAGTCCATGCCCACAGCGCTGCATTTTCCATGTGCTCTGCTCTTGTTTTCTCGCAGGTTTCCTATTCTTTCACGGTTAGTAGCGCGCAATTTAATCTTCCCAGGAACCACTTCGTACCTGTAACGGGGCACACCCTTGCGTTAAGTTCACGCAAGGGTATCGTGACCCGACAAGCGTACACGAGGTAAACGAGGAAGCGTAGATAAGGAAAAAGTAAAACTGGTATATTAATATTATTAAGTCTTTAACCACTGTCTCTCTGTTTAACTTAACTTAATTATACTAATCCAACTGAATGTATGACGGTGTCTACTCACCACTCATTGCGCGCGTCTTGCGGCGATTGGTGGGTTGATATCATCAAGATATCAACCAATGAGCAGACTCTTTGGTCGACCCTTCAATATCACCGCTTCGGTGATATTGTTCAAAGAATATTCAACTTAATATTCTTTAATGTCACTTTCCTTAATGTGACAATTCCATGTAACGGGCTGCCCCGTTACATCACCCTCCTTAACTGATAGTCACCGTGTGACTATCGAAAATAATGGTGGCCACCCGTTAGTCACTATTGGGACAGGGAGTACTTGTTGGGTCAGTTCCGTTCATAACTCAATCGACCTCGCATCGTTAACATGTCTATGCGGGGTGACTCAAGGCACACAGAGTCTGTGCCGGTGCCAGCTTCTGTGGCAGACGATTCGTCGTCTGCTGCTCTTTCTTCGCCTGCAGCAAGAGGTGCTGAAGGTGCAAGCGGTACAGCACCGCGTGCGCATGCTGACTTCGACATTAAGGTCATCTACTCTGGCGAGTCAGACGTGTCTGACTCGGGCAATGTTGCAGAGGAGGATCGATCACCGGCGACGCCTCAGTATTCGCCAAGGCCACTGCCGAACGAACGGACTCGTGAATTGCAACACAGTCTGTTCGGCAGTGATGATGAATCTGATGGTGAGTATGATTGCTCATCACCGCGATCAGCTCGTGCTCCTTCG
Source organism: Hyaloperonospora brassicae (assembly GCA_947650285.1). NCBI lineage: Eukaryota > Oomycota > Peronosporomycetes > Peronosporales > Peronosporaceae > Hyaloperonospora > Hyaloperonospora brassicae. The sequence goes on from CANTFL010000641.1 coordinate 149,950, forward strand.
CACGAGCGACTTGACGATGGTGCAAGCCATCGTCATACTGACAACCGTGGTATCGACAAGGGTACCACCGTGAAGCGTGATGAGATGAAGCCGTGGTGTTTGCCTGAACGGCTCATCAATGGCTTGTCTCACGAGACAAGCCAACACCATCGAGTACCCTTATTCGATGCGACCGAGCTTCACGGCTTGAATCCCAGCGCGAGCAACTTTCGCGCTGAGGAAGATGATTTTTATCTCGATGTCTTCCTTAGACATCGATGGTATAACGGTAATTAAAAGCGTGACAAAGCCTCGCTTTTGGCTGCGTGGAACGCGTTCGTGCAAAACGTAAAGAATTTTGGACGAGAAGGGTGGCTCAAGAAGCTTGAGGCGGTACGACTCAAGTTGAAAAGCGAACGCCAAACGGTGCCAGGTACCGGTTGCATCGTTTATCAAGTGAGGCCGGCATTACATGCCTCACTTGGGGAGAACCTTGTGCGAGTTGTGCTGACAACTCGCAACGTGCGCAGAGGGACGTGTATTCCCTAAGTTCGCCCAGGGGAAGGGCACACATCTCGGCTGAGATGCGTGACGCGATTGCAAACTTGCAATCCGTCTACAAGCGCCTAGGGCGCGTGTTTAACGATGGGCCCGAAAACTCATCGGATGGGTCTCGTCATACTGGCGGACGAGACCTTCAACATCCATCAACGCTGAGAGCGGGACTCCCAGCTGTTCCAAGAGGGTGGATACCCCCGCCACTGGACGAGGTAGCTCGTCCTTGATTCTGAATCGTCACGGTGATTCAAGATACGCTCCACTAGAAAGCGTTGACCACCGTGAGAATCCACCAAAGGATGTGGCGGAGGAGGAAAGACCTCCTCCAGATGATTCGGTTCACCATCTCGACCCTTACGAGATGGATCGCGCAATCGATGAATTGCGCGATGAATTGAAGCACGAGCGTGACCGGCGCTACGCTTTGACTGATACCGTGCGGAAGAACCGCAAGGATCGCGAGGCTGATCGGGCGAGAGACCACGCCGATTACGCCACAGCGCAGCTTCAGGTCGAGCGGGATGTCCGCTCCCTATTCGGCGGGCTGGCGACATCTCGCGGGGAGATATCTCGGTTGAGTTCCGAGGTATCATATCTGCGCGACCAGACGGATCGTCTGGAGCGCGAACGCAAAAACTTGATGGATGTTCTTGAACGTGGGGGCTATCTTCAGCGGAAGAAGAAGGCTCGTACTGACAGTACGGCCTGAGCCTCCCCACGTAAAACGTAGGATGCGTGCGCATCCTACGAGGCAATTTGATCGTGTATGCATTGCCCTTGCGATGCAACACTCGAAATGGCCCAATGTACCTCGGCAGTAGTAAACTACTACCGACACTAGTGACTGCGTGTACAGGTAGGTTACCGTAGACAGTAGTACTAGGTCGTTAACCTTAAATGAAAGAACATTTTCTCTTCCATTCTTGTCTGCGTTCCGTTTCTGGCGGTCCGTGCATTTGCGACGGAGTCCTGAACGAAACGGACTATCGCCTCTCGCGTCACCAGGAAGTTCTCTGCTGACTCTTTGTTTTGTTTTTCAGTGCGCTTCGTGCGCACTGCTAAGAGGTTCTTCTCTTCTTCAGCGAGGTTGTCTTCTTCGTCGCTGGAAAAATCGTTGACGATGCTGAATATACCAGCATCGTCATCATCATCCGAGTCAGTAATAGCATCGCCGCTATTATTGAGGTGATCTTCTTCATCGATGTCGACCTGATCGACATCGGCATCATACGTGACGACGTTAGCGTCGACACATATGAGCAAGAGCCAAAACGGTTTTTGCTCGAGCGAGTCCCTCCCCCCTTATCCAAGAGTCACACTCTAAAAGGGCGGGCACACGTGGATGGCGTAGACCCTTCACGTAAAATGGTGTGTGCTGGGTGGAAGCATGCACCGAATTATTGATGGCGAATTCCACCATTGGAAGGAATTCGCTCCAACTCGGGAACAAGTGGACATATCCTCGAAGGATCTCTTCGAGGACACGAATTGCACGTTCCGTCTGACCATCTGTTTCGGGATGGTCAGAAGTGGACATCTTCAATCGTGTTCGGAGAGAACGGAACACGGTTTGCCAAAATGCCGCCGTGAATCGAGGGTCACGGTCGGATACGAGTTCACGGGGTAAACCGTGGAGTCGAAAGACCGTGTCGAGAAAGACACGAGCACAACCTTGAGCCTTGATCGACTCAGGGACAGCAGCAAGATGCACCATCTTGCTGAATCGGTCAACAAACACAAGAATACCATTATTCTTGTGAGCGTCTTCGGGAAACCCGAAGACGAAGTCCATTAGAACGGACTGCCAGCACTCTGTCGGAACAGGCAGAGGCTGCAATGGCGCACGAGATGAAGGACTAGGCTTTACCCGTTGACAAACCTCGCAAGCACGTATGTACTTGCGGACAAACTGATACTGGCGTGGCCAGTAAAAGTCACGACTTACCGTGAGGTAAGTCTTTTCTCTACCACGATGGCCACCTGTTGGGGCATCGTGACACTCATACATGATGCGTAATCGCTAATCATTATGAGTGGGGACGACGACACGAGGCGTGTCACCGTCAACGGCTGTATAATATAACAGTACGTTACGCGTTGTGTATCGATCCGATGAGGATCAGTGCAAAGCCGGTAAATCACTCATGGATTTACTGGATGTCGCACCAGATGATCCATTAATCGCAAAAGATCCTTATCTTCCGCGTATGCCTTTCGTACGTCGTCAAGGAAGCTTGACGACGGACACTGGCTGTCAGTGTCGCAACAGTGGACTTATCCTCACTGTTGGATTGTGCTACTGACTCGAAATCGGGCCAGCGCGAAAGCGCATCAGCGACGACATTGAGTCGTCCTGGCTTGTACTCTACGGAGAAGTTGTACACCGCAAAGAAGGACAGCATCCTCGCCATTCTCTTCGAGAGGTGTGATCTGTTTACGGCCGTGCGTAGTGACGCATGGTCGGTATACACGATGAACGGTCTATCTTCCAAGAGATAGACCCGGAACTTATCCAGTGCATATTTCATGGCAAGGAGTTCCTTGTCATGTACTGGGTAATTGCGTTCAGCTGGTTTCAGCTGACGCGACTGATAACAGATGACGCGCTCCGCGACATCTGCGTCGAACTGCATCAAAGCACAGCCGATTGCAAAATCTCTGGCGTCACAGACCACATGAAATGATCTGTCCTGATCTGCAATCACCAAGATCGTCGACTGCAGCAAGCTTTGCTTGATACCCTCAAAGGAACGCTGGCACTAAGCGTTCTATGACCATTTAAATATTTTCTTGAGCAAGCAAGAAAGATGAATAGTCATCTCGTCGTAGTTGCGCGAGTACTTGTGCAAGTACGCCGCTATACCAAGGAACTTCCTTAGTCCCTTAACATCGGATGGCACTGGCTAGTCGGTGATCGCCTTGATCTTTTCGGGATCAGGGCGTACGCCGTGTTTTTCCACGATGCACCCAAGAAATAGAATTTCGCTAGCCGCGAATATACACTTCTTGAGGTTGGCATACAACTTATGCTTGCGCATAAGTTGAAGAACCTGACGAACGTGAGTTCTATGAACTTCAACGTCCGTCTTTTCGTCCATAGCCCGGCTATGGACGAACACATCGTCGAAGTAACTCGGTGCGAAGTCTCGCACCGGTCTCAACAGATTTGTAACACATCTGTTGAATATTGCAGGGGCATTACTCAGACCCTGTGGTAACACTGGCTACTCCCACAGCATACCGCTGGGGGTTCCCACTGCTGTGTACGGGATGTCCCGTTCACGCATGAGGATCTGATAGAATTCATCCATCAGATCCATGGACAAAAAGATGGTGCTCTTTGACATACCATCTATGATTACGTCCCTTCTTGGTATCGGCGTCTGAGCCGGTACCGTTGCAGCATTCAACTTGTTGAACGCGTGCACTATCCGCCATCCTTCTGTGGCCTTTCGCACACAGAAGGTCGGAGAGCTGTGAGGGGATGTTGATTCCATCACATGGCCTGCTGCTAAGCGATCGTTAAAGAACTTGTCGATCGCTAGTACTTATTCACGAGGCAGTGGCCACTGATTCATGACACAATATTTCGATCCCGGTCTGAGCTCGATCTTGTGTCGAGTGCCTTTGTCCTTAGGCAACTCGAACGGTACGAATTCAGGGAACACATCCTTGAATTCGATCAAATCCTTATACAAAGGATTTGCCTGAAGTGACTTCCAGGATTGAGACGTGTATCGCTCAATACGAGTCTTCTCATCGAGGACACTTTCGTTCATCGATGAGCTGCTGAGAACTCATTCGTTCTCAGCAAATACTGTCGCCGACCGAATATCGGCCACATACTCATCCTCTGTGACAAGTATGCAGATCTGCTTGACTTTGCCACTACGCAGATGACGCAAGAACCGTTTCGGTTCTAGCGTTGGCAACTGAGTTATCTCCAAAGTTAACTTTGGAGGCACAATCAGATCAAGCGTATAAGCGCCTACGCTTGATCCATCCATAACCAAGACGTTCAACGTCTCGGTTTCTTCCTGGTAACTTCTTTCCACAGGTTGCTGAAGGCCTAATCCTTCAGCAAGTGACTCTTGAGTAATTCCTTTCTCAAGTATGTGGGGACTTATTCCCTCGACGTCTTCTGACTGTGGCTGTGCAACCACAGTCAGGGACCGATCCTCTACGGTCGACTCTCCAGTCGACCTAGGATTTCCATGTTGCCCTTTGGAGGCAACAGGTTTCTTTCTTCTAAGATGCTGCCCGCTAGGCATGCATCCATGTCCCGATCCACTCGACTTCTTCGAGTGGTGGATCTTCGGCGCCACCTGTACTTCTGTACAGCCGCCGGGAGCTTGGTCCACAGTGTAGTGATCAACTACACTGTGATCTTGTGCAGTCGTGCTAACGACCGTACCGCAAGTTAGGCCATCGCACTCACTTGCAGAACATCCACACGCTTGTGGACGCTCCAAGATGTTCATCAGATGGCCATCTGATGAACAAGCGGCAGGCATCTTCACGTATCGATTCTGCCAGCTCTCTCTTGGCTCGTACTTTCTGAGCCAAGGTAATCCCAGGATGACATCAAATTTGTCATCCAGATCCAGTACGATGAAGTCATCATCGTACTGTTCGCCCTCCAACGTGTAGTGTATTCCGACTACACGTTTCTCAACGATAATCGATGCGCCTGTTGCAAGGCGCACCGTCATTCTCGCGAGGGGAATGTCGCGCTCAACGGACTTGAGCCTACGACTCTCTAGTGACTGGAGACGAACAAAGTTGTTCGACGCCCCACAGTCTACTAGGGCACGAAGTGACAAATCATTTGTCGCTTCCAACTTCAAGGTGATGAGTGAAACGTCATCACCAGGTGCAGAGACACACAATGATTGTGCATCTGGAGCAACTTTCGTCAAGATATTTGCAAATTCTATAGAGGTTGCTGGATCAGTAGGGGGATCCGCCACTACTGACCCCGACCATTATTTGATGGTCCATCTCGCTGTTGCGGCTTCGCAACAGCGCTGGACCCACGCCCATTGCCCTTCATGGCAAATGGACGACCATTTCGCTCAGTCCTGCTTGGTACTGGGAGTGGAGCACTACACTCATGTGCGAAGTGCCCTAACTTCTGACAGCTATTGCACCTCTGCAATCGCTTGTTTTTTGTAGAGCGAGGTCTCTAGCTCTCAACATAGCAGAGGTCCATTGGTTCTGGACCTCCGATCTCTTGTCGTCTAGGTGGACGATAAGAGTTGGAACTAGCATGAACCTATCTCATGCTAAAGTCTATCTTGTTCTGCGGCTGATATCGCTTCTTCCAGCGTATTCAGCTCAAGGCGGAACAGGTGGCTCCTGACGGGCCCTTCTGCAAGCCCTTGCATGAACACCGTAATCAACGTGTGTTCATGAACTGGGTTGGCAGTTATACTACTTGCGAGGAGTCGTATATGTTGTGCATAAGCGTGCACATCACGCTTACCCTGCTTGAGTTTCAGGAGCTCAGAACGAGCCCTGAACTCAACCCGTGGCGGCTCAAACGTTTGTCTGAGCCGGGACTTGAAGTCATCGAGCGACCTAACCACATGTGGGTCGCTACTCTCGAAAACCAGGGACCAAGTTTTGGCACGTCCTGCCAAGTGGGTCTGAGCAAATGTGAGTTTCATTTGCTCATCTTCGACGCGACGAGCCCTTAGGGCTCTGTCGAGTTCGACAAACCACAGAAACAGGGAGTCTTTCGGTACTCCACTGTACTTGGAGATGTCAACTTTCATGACCTCGGGACGACGCGCATGCGCCGTCCCGCCCACGGCAGCATGGAATTGCTGCTGTCTCAACAGCTCTGTCTGTTGAGCACCGAGTTCTATCAACTGCTCGGCCTGTTAAGTCCCTTGCTGGTAAAGCAAGGCTACTTTATCCCTTTCGGCGACAAGTTCATTTTGAATGAACTTGGCGATAGCGGCATGTTGTTGGTCTCTGTCTAGAGGCTCCAACATGGCGCTAATGGCGAACTCGCCTACGGTAGAACTCATTCGTTCTACCGCACTCCATTCGATGTCACTTAAATAATTCAACCTTTTACGCGTGGCGTAAAAGGTTTCTTCGTCATCCAACATGTTAATGTTGGATGCTGTGGTCCTTGGAAGGACTACAAAGTGCTACCAGGTGTAACGGGGCACACCCTCGCGTGAACTTAACGCAAGAGTTTAGGTGCCCGACAAGCCGTACACGATGCAAACGAGGAAGCATAGATAAGGAAAAAGTAAAACTGGTATATTAATATAATTAAGTCTTTAACCACTGTCTCTCTGTTTGACTTAACTTAGTTAAACTAATCTAATTGAATGTATGACAGCGTCTACTCACCACTCATTGCGCGCGTCTTGCGGCGATTGGTGGGTTGATATCATCAAGATATCAACCAATGAGCAGACTCTTTGGTCGACCCATCAATATCACCCTCATTGGTGATATCGTTAAAATAATATTCAACATAATATTCTTTATTGTCATTATCTCTCAAATGACAATTTCCATGCAACGGGCTGCCCCTTACAGTACCGTTCTCTTTTTTTCAATTACGTTTTACCTCTATCATCAGATCTAATTGATTTACACAAGTTGTCAAGTTAGGGTGAACATGACATGTGAAATTCGCTAGAGCTAGTGGCTTAGCAGCGTGAGCTTGTTCGCGAGAAAGATTGCTGCTTGGCGGACCGACGGCGTGTCGTTGCTTATCAGGGCTAAAGCTCAGTGCCTCTGACAGCGTATGCCTAATTATTCTACGAGCTGAAGCAGTGTATCCCATCACTGCAATCACTCGCTAGTGTCGACATTAAACGCGGGTCATCCCCATACATCGTTGTGATGCAACTAAATGACTTGGACGTGCTCTTCCAATCAGTTTATATCTCGCTGACGGTTCTGGTACCTCTTTGCGTTACTTCTTGGAATGAGTTGGTGGATACTTGGAGAATCAATTAATATGTGCTGGTGACAGTTGATTAAAGATTGGACGCATATGGACTCATGGTCCTAAATTTTACTTGTCAACTAAAATTCTAAAAAGTTTCCCCACAAATAAATGGTGCAAGTTAATTAGTACAGTAGGTCTTTTTTGGTAACAATGAATTAATCTGTAAAACAGCAACGTGAGGGACAAGTGTACTTTTTCCAACATCATTTGGTAGACAAATACTTCAAATGGCGGACTAGTTCAGTCTTCGCTACACACATTTAGTAACTGTCGGAACGACTGTGAGTGCTGATGATAATAGACCACCGGCTATCAAGCGTGCTGAGTGGTTCCAGTAATGTCGTGGACTTGGTCGTTCCTACTGAAAAAACCCTTCGTAACATTTTGCGGTGGCATTAAATTGAGACACCCTCACGAAATGAAACATAACATAACGGCGGCAATATTGCGAGAATGCTGGCGTTGCTATTGGCGATGTTGATAAGGGAATTAGTGGCAAAAGATTTCGTACGTACTGGCCGCGACGCGCCTATAAAAAAGCGTCTTGCATTGGCACTCGACGACGATTTGATGAAGCCATTCGTTGGCAGAGGGTCCGCTATGTTGCATGCTTTAACGGCAGTTAAGCTCGTGGTAAATCATGGTGTAAGTACGTGTACCGTAGAGTGTGCCACTCATTTAAATCAGTGTCGTTTGATTTCAAAATGTACTTTTTACTTCTTACTTCTGATAAAAAGTGAAACCTTTTGTTTTATTATTAAAGGGTAATTCTATCCCTGTTTGTAAAAGTCAAATATATAGCAGTTCTACTTTGAATATAGTAATACACGCGCCTTCCAAAGGCTCCTTTGATCGTTACACAAAAATGTGAGCACTGTAAAAACATTAACTCTTTAACCATTGTGGTGCATTTCCCTAGACCATTAAAATCCCTTGAGCCAAGACTTGCAGCTCTCTCAGCTCTGTTGACTCGTAAAGATTTTTCGCACTAATCATATAGACCCTTAGAGTCGTTGTTCTTCTTTATATCAAGTTGTTCTGTTTAAAGCCTTCCTCTTATTACGAGATATGCCTGATGCGCTGCACAATCTTGAAATCACATCAAAACCTTTAATGTTCCGAACGCCAAACGTGTCATCACCCATGGCAAATGTGGACGAGAAGCTCGCTCTTATATCCATGCTACTGTTCAATAGAAACTGCGCATATTCGTCACTCTAAAATTACCCGACTGCAGCGGTGCATGTACGCGTTATGATAAATCACTTAAATATCTCATACGTCTACTAGCCATGAGTTCCTCTCGTGAAATACTTGATTCAGTCTGTGCTAAGTCGTGACAGTGGATTGATCATCATGTATGGAGCTAACACACGATGACAGTATGTAATTGAGACCTACGATATGAGTTGGGCGCTTACTTTAGCAAAAATCATCTATATTACGGTATCGTATGCACGACTACCACACTCGATTGTAAGAGTGTAGTTGTTACACTTGTGCAAAGGAAATAGAAGTATAAGTGAAATATGTTGTGTCATCATTACTACTCTCTTCAAAACCACGGAATATGTGGCCAAAAACAAAATCTTTAATTTGACCATGTCAAGTCGCATATTACATCCGTCTCTCCCCGTCCCATGTCACATCCTTCCACATGACGTCTTTCTCTCTTGGTCCCATGTGACAACCTTTCACATGAGGTCCGTCTATCCCCTTCCATGTGGCATCCTTTCACATGACGTCTATCTCTCTTGGTCCCATGTGTTGTCCCGTAACATGGCGCCCGTCTCTCCCGTCCCATCTTTCATTCTGACAAACTACTAGCCAATCAGGTGAGGTCGGACTCACCTGTACTAGGTCTGCACTTGACCCTCAGAATCTTACTTAATCTGTCAGAAATAGGATATTCTAACACCATTTGCGTCTGTACATCGGTCCACATAAGGCTCCTGCACGGATTGTTCTTTATGAGAAAAAAATGAGTACTTGAAACTGCCACAGACACGCACATTATGATCATAAGCGGTGCTTGAAAACAATTCCTGCGGTAGATTGGTATCGAATATTGTAAAAGACCACCAATCGCGACACTGTACACGTTCTTGACTCCATCGTCCTGCGAAGCGACCACATCAGGTCTTATCACAATACCTGGATTTGCGATCGCACTCGTACGCGTCCCAACCTTGCGCATCGATGTAACCACGGCTGTATTTTGAATTGTCAATCAGTAGCAATTCACTGTGCTTCGGAATCATGAGGGTACCTAAACATGTGCTTGCTAAATTAACTGATAGACGCGCTTCGTCCAGCAACCGATGAACGGAAATGCACGGTGGGACATTCAGTAGTGCGCCTATCCGATGAGTAGTGTACGTAGTGGCGATTACTCGTGCATGTCTACCCATGGAGTGATTGTTGTGATGGCTATAACCGACATAAGGTTGATAAATCCAGCAGGCTTATAGTAGCTTGGGTCAAAATCCCCTTCTCCGTATAGTGGCATAACAAAAACAATCCTATGTTTAATTGTAAATTTGGATCAGTTTTGATGCATTGCCATTCACTAACAACGTTATATTCGATTAGTTGTGGGTAGACGAATGAGAGATGCATTTTTAGCACGTAGATCAATTGGCCTCTTGTCAAAATATCGTACGATATATAGGATCATAACAAAGCCGCCAATTGTGTGAAGTAAGTTGTAACAGACTAGAGAGACATCTTCACTTTGTAAGTCGACATCTACACATAACGAGGCAGAAAAATAGACCAAACGTTGTCGGATATTTCAGTTACTAGCAAAAGATATGCCTGCAAGCGCTGAGATAGGCTTCGCTCCTGTTCATGACAACATAATGCCCACAATTCCGGTGAAAGTGGTATGCACCTTGGGTACAAGCTGTGAAAAGGCATATACTTAACAATATCAGTTGACAGACAACAATGCTTTGTCGCACGCAAGAGATGGTGTGACAGTTCCCGTTATGTATTGTTCATATCCTTCGACCACAACGAAAGCCAAGATGCGGCTGATGGCGATCGGAATTATCTCAACGTTCGATTGGCGCGACCACCGCTGTATGTTTCGAAATGCCATTTATTAAGACGACATGGATGGTGCCGGCAGCATCTTCGACGTTAACCAGCTTAAGTACACACATGGGTCGGTATCTGTCTGGACCGATGAGTGGTATTTTACGGCGTTGCTTTAATCACACACTTGTTTGCAGTATCTTCTATCTCTTCAATCGCTTTGATAATAGAGACGAACGAAGTCATATCAAAGGAAGATATGTGAGGAGAGGTTAAACTGTTCAAGGAAGCTAAGCTCGAACAGCTGTGTATCGTTAGTCCAATGTCGATAATATACGTTTGCTGACACATCGACATAATGTGACATTTATCAACCGAAGCCGAGGGAAGAAGAAACTCAAGAGGAGATTCGAAGCGACAGAAGATACAGCGGGACTACTGTTGCCTTCTTATCAGAGGAAATTATAGACTCAAAGGTTCATTGTATATCGTGCCCCGATAGCACGACGAGTCCAAAGAGATTAGCAGGTTGAGCTCATCAAAATACGCAAATTACTCCGTATCTCCTGATGAATGGGAACTCAGCTGTGATTGGCCACTTTGTGGCGTTGTGGGTCGTGCCATTCCCACGAGAACCAATTCTCGTACGTCCTGGTCGAAGTGCAATTCACAAAAACTAAACGGTTGCCTGTGATACGAACTAGCCTTAAATCATATGCCTGAGAATGATACGTATCTCTTTGAGCTGCAACAAGTTTGCGTTTACTTTACGGAACAAGTGTTATTAAACAAGTTCTTTATAAAAACAGACGTTCTTTTACTCGAAGTATGAGCATGTTCAGCTATATGTTATATCTGCGATATAAGTCGCCACCTACGTTCTGTCATTTTTGTGCATTCCATCCAAAAAGAACAAATTCTTGGTATTCCTTGCGAGTTGAGGGCTTACATGCGCACAATCAACTGATATCTACGTTCTTAGTCCGACATTAAAAATTCAGGGCATCCGAAAACATGATCGAAGAGATGATTAAATGACGAGTACCGCATAATGTACCCATTACATGTATCTCTCAACAAGACTTTCGCTGCACACGCTTTTGTCAAACGTTAGGCGGGATTGACGCGCCTTGCCTTTTCCCAAATTTAAGACAGAACGTTAGACCCCGAGTCTATCTTATCAATGTTTATTAGTGGAAAACAGAATTAATTGAATACGAACGAGATCGGCACGCAAAGACAAAGAATTGCAACACGTAAAGTGTAGCTCGTGAGGATTGCTTATGTTTGAAGCACACATTGCTTAGCTGCTGTAAGCTTGAATTCCTGGGGCACCAAAGACCCGATAAGACGATCATTTGCGCTTTTAGATATTGAGCCCGACGATGGTGGAAATATTGGTTTACCACCAGCACTCAGGGTAGTGGCAGCATGGCATACCGTTTGGACACTAAGTTTCATTGTCCATGCAGCTGCACGTGGTGTCATCCATTCTCATATTTGTGCAGCTTGAAGCAGATCAGAAGGTAACGACAGAGATCACGATCAACAACGCGTTCCTGATGTTCATCTTGACGAGGGTGCGGGTTATTTGCAGTAGACGTGGCTTGGCAAATTGATGAATGGCGTGGATAGATGGCTTTGCTCGGGAGTCGAAAATACCGCTGCGCAAGCAATCGGAAAAAAAGTGACGATGCAGGTACGTGAACTTAAGAATTACAGCGTAAGAGACAAGTATGATCGCAGATATTCTATTAAGCATGTCTAAACAAAGTCAGGTGTAGTGCACTGTGATCCGTCCAATCTACGACCGTGCATTCGAGTCAATTCAAATCGATAGCAACCCGCAAGAGCAAGAAGAGCCGACCTGAAGCCTCACTATTTAATTTGCAGCGCCTTTTGCACTGCCCTGACAGCCTCGTACCAGATGACAGGTAAACAATGTCGATACGTGCACGTATTAAAACTCTTTTTCGAACAAATTCCTTTCGGACAACTCTCAGGCATCCTTTTCTAGTCTAATAACGGCATGCGCAGTCCTACAAAACCCGGAAAGAAGATGGGCCCTGGTCCTCGGTGGACAGCCGCCGGATCCAGGCGACCGAGGCCCCCCAGTGCCTCCCAGCGATTATCGTTCGCCCAACGACGACTTGCTGATTCCGATCCTCGAGTCTGCGACCGATCGATGTTACCTGGGGCAGCAAAGTAGACGGGCGATGAAGACACGCGGAAATGGAGGTTGTCGTCAAGTCTCTCGCGAGTGCCTTATCTTCCAAGATGAAGCACGCATCCGGCCAGAAGAATCCCCCATTGCCGTCGCACCAGACAGCGTTTGCGGCGCGGCTGGTGAAGATGTATGTGGCCGATGTCGCCGCTCGTCAAGCAGATCCTCTCAATCGCCCTCGAGCCGCTTGGACAGTGACCATAACGCAAATGTTTCTATTGCCCACGCTACGGTTTCCATAGACACGGACTTAGTACCACCGGAAAAGAAACGATACACAAAGCTTCGCACTGAAGAGGGAGTGATTTTATTCACGTTCTTCGATTAGGCGTGCATTGGCAGGGAAGCCGTTCGTTGATTGGAACCGTGTTTACTTGCGGCCACCCACGCATTGTACAGCACTAGATGGTCCTTCACACACACTGTACAGAACATACCCAGCAAGGAAAAAGGGGTCCGTTTTTAACAACAATGCATACCTGGACTCCGCCTGGACAGCCCAGAACGGATCTATCGAGGGACACCACGGCTCCTTTAAGGTCGCCGGATTTCTACCGAGGATATATCTTTATCCCGAGGTGTGCAGCAACATCGAATTGCGACATTCCGGGAGAATTGTCGGCAACTTGTTGCGGGACGGAGTGGACTTCGGCTCCAAGAAGGCATGACAAACGAGTGACGGCTTTTCAGCGGCCTCAAGGAAGGTACCATTGTTTGTATGCGTTCACGTGACTTCTTGAAGAGTGTCCTCGATTCTGAGGAACGGTTTTGTCTCTCCAGGACGATCTATATTGAAGTGAAAGGGAAATTTGATCTACAAGTACGAAGTGGCACTCATTTACGTGTATGCCGCCAAAGATATAGTCTTATGAAGGAATACATCGTCGTGGCTGCTAAACGGTCATATGATGATCAAGACGAGCTTCGCGACGTAATAAATGTGGCCAAGACGTTTTTCTAGGACGACGAACACCGTCATATACATTTATTGTTTTACCGCAATACGTCGGATAGGTACGCAATATCTACACATCCATTTAAAATGAATGCTGTTTCGAGTGTTTAAATGATCATATTATAGACAAAGGGTTTATCTTGAACCTTTAACTCGGCAAGGATAGGGTCCGACTGGACGTTACACGTCAATATGAGGTGGAAATACACAAGGCAACATAATTCACGGATATAAATAGACTCAATGCCTACTTCCAGGCTCACATTGCCGCGGAGTTCAATCTAGAAGACATTGATACCTTTACGCACAATTCTTAAACGTCAACTAGAGAAATACTTAGTTATTAATTGGCGGGTTGCCCGAAATTTTTAGCGCGGAATTGCCAGTCTAATCTGGTTCGGTAAAATACTCATTGTTCAAGTATCCTGCCGTCGGTAGCCGCCTGCAGTTCTGCGCTGTAAAGATGTTGGACATCTAATGGCGCGTTTGGGGTTCATGGCGATGAATCCACACTGGGGATCATCTCCTTAGGCCCGATAGTAGGGTGGATACGGAGAAAAAATTTTATGGACCGGAAGATCAAGCCGTTCCTTTTGTCAGCATGAAAATAGTAAAAAAAACTCGAGACCCTTCGGCTTTAGTTGCAAGTTAATTAGAACGCAAAAGCACAAGCAGCGGTAGATGCTTATTTCAAAATAGCGGTCGAAGTCACTTACTTGGCCTCGACGTCTCAAGTCACGGCTAATGTCTCGGCCAGAGTGCCAAAAATGGCTGAGTCTGCATCACCCAAACAATTGGTTACGAATATAAACCGGCGCACCCCCAACACAATCTTACGCAAAGCGCTCCGTAGGCACCAAGCGACGGCTACATTCTCCTGAATTAATAATTTAGCCGATTTGTCGGAGGAGGAGAAAGACGGCGCAAATGTTGAGGTAATTTTGCCTATCCGCCGGTAACTTATTGAATTTCTTCGGGCGATTATTAAGGGTATCCATGATTGCCGGCAATTACGGAAGAGGCGAAAGCGTAGCTGCGTATTCTGAGAGCGAACCCGACCAAACTTAAGCATGTCGCACAATTGGATGCCCTGAAACAGAAAGAGAGATGAGTTACGAAATATGGAGGGATTTTGCGAGTAATGTCGCGGCCCGCAACATTGCATGAATAAAACACAGTAGAGCATACGCTCGATCAGGTAAAACCGGAGGTGGTGATAGGGATCCGGTCAGTCAATACTTATTCATCGGGTATTTGAATTTTATTGAGATCGCTTAAGCCTTCTTGTATCACGACTTGTCGGCCCATGATTGCACTCTTGAGGCTACTACGGCAAGCATCAAACGAGAGATGTATTGGTTGGCTCCGTCAAACATGGTGATACAAATTGATCACACCATACGGACGTCCACGCTGATCTATGTTTCCGTGTCTTGGACATAGTGGAAGCACGCGATTCAATTAAGCAATTTTAGTGGTGTTTGGAGGAGTATTTCACTTTCCCCTCTAATCTCCTAACACTGTACCGCGCCATAATCGGGTCGGCTGCGAGCTTCAGCATATCGCGGCGAATTTTCTCCATCATCACATCTTTGTGGTTGCGTACGATACAGGCGGTAATAAATGATAGTAATGCTCTATGCATCTCCCAAAAACATAATCCGCGGCAACAAAATTTATAAGACGGGCCAGAAAATGTCTCTAAAGATGTAGCAGTGTGAAGAGGATATCCGCTTGTCGAAACACACGACAATCAGCTGCCACTCGTTCTACGATTCTGGGGAGAGCATCAGTCGACTTACGTGCGTACGATGCCTTATCTCGAATCAGTATCCTCCGATCGGGGCGGCGCTGTCACTTAAATTCCCGTAACGTCACGGACATTTGGTGCAGGAAGACAGCCTGATCGCTTGCCATGATGCAAGCTGTAGAGAGGAAGTCGGTGGCACTGTGATACAAGGATTATGTCATTGGTCTTTTGTATCTCTTTGCTACTCTTTACTCAGCGCGATCCCCGTCCACTCGATCTGCAAATCCGGCATATTGTGGCACACAATGTATGCACTATACAATCAAAGTCAGTGGCCGCCATTCCTATGATCGTGCCGCGAGCCGCGCGCCCTTGCGCAATCGCATTTAGCACGACACTCTTGTTTTCAACACTCCTCCTCGGCAATGACTTTCCGTCCTAACCGAGGATGATCATCTCACACAGCGCCATGAGCTTGAATGCGTCCAGCGCCTTCGTTTAAAGATCCGCAAGTGGTTGCTCCGGGCGGACGTACTGCGACACGATGATCCCGCGTCGAGCGAAGTCGCACACGAACTTCGTGCAAACATCGATGTGCTTGGACTTGAGAGATGAGGCCTCACCGGCCAGCTGCTTCAGTGCCGCCTGATTGTCGACGTGGAGTACCATCGGTAGCGCCGGCGGCTTACCGATCTCGTTTAGCATCTCCCTGATACCAAGAAGCTCGCGCGCCTGCTTCGATGCAGAGACGAACTCCGCTTTCATCGTCTAGAGCGAGACGCCGCCTTGCTTCTTCGACGTCCAGATGACCGGCATTCCGTTCAGGCGGATGATGCCGCCAGTCAAGGACTTCCTGTCGCTTATTTCCGCCGCAAAGTTGGCGTCTGATTACGCCTTGAGCTGAATTTTGCCGTCGAGGTGGTTCACTGGCTCCATCCGAAGCTTGTAGTCACGCGTCTTCTTCAGGTACCGAGCGATGCGTTTGGCAAGCTTCACATTGTGGAGTCGCGGCTGATGAGTCTGACGCGTCGCCTTGTTCGCGGCGAACGCAATATCCGGCCGTGTGCAACGCGCGATCCACAGCAGACTGCCAACGAGGGACTGGAACTTCTTGATTGTTGGCGCTCCCTGCACCTTAGTCTCGGTGAGCAGCGCGCTGTTATCTGGTAGCACGTCGTACCAGTCAGCCTCAATTGGTGCTTTCGTCGGGTTTGCGTCATTGAGCCCATGCTCACGCAGGAGCTCGCCGATCGCCTCGGCCTGGTCAAGCACGTATCCGCCACTGTTGTCAATCGTGACACGCATGCCAAGGAACTTGATATCGGTACCGAGGTCCTTGATTGACAAGCTGCCGATCTTGACAAAGAATCGGTCGACGGCTGCAGCGTCCGTGCCGGTAGCAAGTAGATCGCTGACGTAGACGCCCACGATGACCAACTGTCCACCCTCGACTTGGTAGTATAGACACATGTCGGAAATACATTTCCGTAAATCGGCTCCGAGCGGCCGAGCGTGCAGGAGCTGGCTACAGAGTCGTCCAGCCTACTTGAGGCCGTACAGGCTCTTTCGTAGCTGCAGCAATACTTCCTTCTTTGTCGCTGCGCCCACCATCTTGAGCGCGTCTTGGCCGATTGTCATTGCCTGCGGCACCTCGAGCAGTATCTCTAGGTGCGCTTCCTTGTCAACCTTGACATAAGCGTTGAAGATGTCGCCGTGCTTTGCTGGGACACCACATCTCGCCGCAAGCGCCAAGATCACCTTCACGGTCGACATGTCCATGACAGCCGCATATTTAAGCTGGTAGTCGACCCCAAAAACTTGCTCGTTGACGCAGGCGACCAGTCGAGCCTTCAAGCGCTTTATCTCACCGTGCGCGTCGGTCTTGATCTTGAAGACCCACTTCGTGTGCAGAGTTTTGCTACCCGGAGGTCGCTTGATCAAGCACCACTCGACATTGTCTTCAAGGGATTGTAGCTCTTCGCGCATGGCCTTTTACCAGCCTTCACACTTAGTGCTGCATAGCGCTTCACCGTAGTTCTTGGGGTCGCACTCATGCACATGACCCACCACGCTGTCGTCGCTAGCTGGCTCCTCCTGACCCCCGGCCGCCTGTGCGCGTTTGGTTGCGCCGCGCGTCCGGTGAGACGCGCGTGTCCACGACTTCGATTTCTTCTTGCCACTGTGTGTCGTCTGCGATAGGGCATCGTCCGCAGCCGGCGACTCTTCCCTTGTTGTTGCTGTTGCCGTTGGCTCCACGGCTCGATATTCATACTCGAGCGCGCGCTGCAGATGACCATTCTGCTCTGCGCTGAGCGTCTCGACGTTGCGCACATGCTGCGTGATCGTGACCTTGTTCTCCTTTTGGAAAAGACGCGAAAGCTTATAGTCTCGTCGTTCCGCCCAATGATCACGCCGACTTGCGCGCGCTGTGCGAGCGAGTTCTTGCCTGGGTCACGGCAAACCGAGCAGATAGAGACAAAGACGACGATGTAGCGCACTTCCGGCACTTTCTTCGTCAGTACCTCGATCGGCGATGCGCGCTTCGCATTCGCGCTCGTTGGGCTGCGGTTGAGGATGTACGCCGCGTACTCAACCGCATCGTTCCAAAACGTCAATGGCAGTCGACTGGCAAAGATCATGATGCGCGCCATGTTCAGTATCTTCCTTTGCATGCGCTCGGCTATGCCGTTTGATGCCTGCTTTCTTGCCTCGCTGATCTGCCGCGCGACGCCCGTTATCTTGCAGAAGAGGTCGACACTCGCGTATTCGCCGCCGCCATCAGTGCGTAGCACGTGGATCCGACAGTCGAACTGGCGCTCAAAGAACGCGAGGAAGTGCTCAAACTTTTTGGCCGCCTTGTCCTTTGTCGGCGCCAGGAAGGCGCGACAGTAGTTTGACTTGTGATCGGCAAAGTTGACGAGGAAACGATTGTGCAATCGATCCTTCGGGGTCATCAAACCCTTGAGGTCTGAACAGATCACCCCCCCCAACTCTGTCGATCGGCGAGTTTGATCCATTGTCCTTCTTCTACTGCACGTTCCTTGTTTGCTTGCCCTGTGCGAAAGAGATGCACGTCGGGCGCTTGCGATCCGTTAGCGCGATGCCGGACGCGGGGTGTCTCGCCATACGCTCGACGGTGTCGTACGCGAGATGCCCAAGCCTTTAATGGAAGTGAAGCGGCGAGCCGCTTTGATTGTCCGACTCGGGTTCTTCCGGAGCTACTTGGCTCGTCAGGATCGCCATGAGCACGTTGCTAGGCGCTCGTGGCTCGCGAGCTGCCGCGACTATCTGGGCGTAGAGCACATTGTGGTCCATCGCCACATCGAACGTGACTTGGCCATTGCTGCGCCGTGCCAACACGCGCGACTCGCCGTCGTAGACGAGCCTGAAACCCTTGAACTCGAGCTTACCGTAGAACATGATGTTGCGTGATAACTCGGGCGCCAGATACACGTCCGTCAGCGTCACATCTTACTGCTGTCCTCTCGCGAGCACAGTAACAGCGACGCTTCCGACTTGCGTTAACTTGATGGTCTTCCTATCTGCCAAGTGGCACTCTTGATGGCAGTCCCTCGCGTCGCGCAGCAGGGATGCGTCGTTCACAAGGTGGCGGCTGGAACCGCTGTCGAGTATCCAGTCGTCATCTTCGTCATTGCTGTCGTCATCAATCGCCATCGCCAGACTTTGACCGGTGGCGCGCGAGCCGTTGCGACCTCTTCCTCCGCCAACAGCTAGCGTGATGCTGCCGCCGTCTTTTGGGCATCTGCCCCTTTTCCTATCTTCATTCTGCTTGCTGCGACATGTCTTCTTCAGATGGCCAACCTTCCCACAACCATGGCAAGTGCGTGTCTCTTTGCGCGACACGGACTCGTCCACGTGCGCGACGACCTCCTTACCGAAGGATCTTTCTGATCGAGCTTCCATCTGGATTGCTTGCGCGAAGTGCGCAAGCTCTTCCGCGTGCACGAGGTAGTCGATGCGGTGCGTCTGGTACTTCGCCATGAGTATTGTCGACAGCTCAGACGAGGCGTAGCGCACGATCTTGTCCAGAACCTGCTGCTCAGCACCGCCCGCAGCGTCGCTGACAGCGGCCAGATACAAGTAGTGTGCTAGCCAGGATCTCTTGCTCTCTTTCTTGTCCGTGAAGATTTCATCGCTTGAGCGGCGGTTACGTCGTCTTGAACGTTTCCAGCATGCGCTACATCACGTAGTGCAATGTAGGCAGCACGTCCCTCCACGTGTAGACCTGCTTGCTGAAATACCGCTCGGCAGTGCCAGTGAGGTACTGACCGAGCACGTCAGTCTTCACGTTCTCGCTCCACAGGAAACCGCAAGCCTCCTGTGCCATGTCGACCTGGCGCCAAAACGTCTTGCCCCAGTCGAAGAATCCGGACCCGAGTATAACGTACATATCAGTGCCATCGAACCTGCGGATCACCAGCTTGCGCTGCCTGGCATCCGGAGTGCGACACTGCATCGGCATCACTTGTTGCCGCTGCTGTACTGGCTGCTCTGGAGCTGCCGGCATCGCTCGAGGAACTGGTGGCGGCTGGTATGGTGGCAATGGGGCAGGCGGCTGAGGCAACGGATCAGCACGCTGCTGCAGTTGCTCTCCCGCTCGCATCCGTAGGACTTCGAGCCGCGCTGGTTCACGCCGCAGTTGCTGCTGAGGGTGGCGGTCGTGCGAGTCCTCAAGCTTAATTTCTCCGCCGTGGAGTCGCCCTGCGAAGTCCGCCCCGAGCTCTGATCGGAACAGATTGCTCTCGTGAGCGCCGCGCATGCGCTCGTCTTCGTGCATGCGTGCTTGGGACGATTCCATCTTCTGCATTCGCAAGTCCATGCCCATGAGCATTTCGAGAACCCTCGCCAGTGCGTCAGGATCCGCGCATCTTGCGTGAGCGGTGGGAGAGACGACCATAGCAGGCGTGGCCGCGGCCTTTTCGTGAACATTCGCCGGCGGCGCCTGTGCCGCGTTTGTGTCGTCGTTTGCTTCCCGTCTTGTGCATATTATCTGTTCGCTTGCCATGATGCAAGCTGTAGAGAGGAAGTCGGTGGCACTGTGATACAAGGATTCTGTCATTGGTCTTTTGTATCTCTTTGCTACTCTTTACTCAGCGCGATCCCCGTCCACTCGATCTGCAAATCAGGCATATTGTGGCACACAATGTATGCACTATACAATCAAAGTCAGTGGCCGCCATTCATATGGTCGTGCTGCGATACGCGCGCCCTTGCGCAATCGCATTTAGTACGGAAATCTCGAGTTTAAGACAGCCATCATCCATATGAATACTATCAACTCGTTCCGTATCGTCTCGAGGCGGTAAATCGTAATTTTAAGGTGTACTGACTCAGATAATTCTAGCACTTCTTCTTACCCGAATAGTGCGCTGATTTGTGCAACTCTGAATTAGGTCGCCTCGTCAGTGGCCGAGAAACGGGCCCACTCGATCACTACGGCTAAAGACGAATAGATTCTTCAAAATGTGCGGACATTTATTGATCAGCGTGACTCTTACAGGGCCGTCTCAATGATGGAAATGAAAAAAAAACATTCACCCGCGGTAGCGGGAAGTTCCTGCTCGGTCTGGCGACGGCAATGTCGAATAATTGGCTTTTGTTAAACGGCTGAGGCGACTTCCCAATACCCTTTAGCAACTAGCAGCGTAGACGACTGGTTGCAAACGGCGCGACAGGAGCCGGATGCTCTATTTTGAATGATTAAGGGCTTTCCGATCGCGAAACAAGTTCTGTGGATTGTCAGCAATCGCGTGCTAGTGGTGTGGATAGCATGGTGGAGTCGGATTTGTATTCACCACCCGCTGAAATCCTACCGTGGTCGTTTAATTGACAAACTTACTCAGAGGTGGCTTGGTGAATGGAAGAGCAACGTCTTCCGTCCACCGCCGCTCAAATTGCCGTCCCTCGACGACATCAGTGATGACTGGGTACGTCTGCGGAAAAATGCGTACGAGAGCGACGCTCTCTAATAACTGTGCGACGTGATTACCAAAGTCCGATTTGCTGTATCACATTATCTTTGCGTGTCTTTCTGGAGAAGTCGGTCTCACAAAATTGCTTTAGTGAGGGTCGATCTTCCACTTGCTCAGAGTTGCCGACTCACGGAGACAGTACTCCGATCCGTGCCTTGTTGTATAGCCTTGTGCGCACCTTGTGTACCCGTCGGTTGGGCTGGCTTGAGATCTTCGTAATGACCTTGGGAGATGTCGATCTCGCTGAGGGTTTGGGGTTAAGAGTTCGCTTCCAGTGCGGAAATATTCACACCACGAACAGGGTTCTGCGATCTTGATCTTGAGTCGCGACGATCTCTATCTGGAAACGTCGCGATCTCGATCTTGAATCACACCGATCTCGATTTATCCTCGGGGTCGGGGTCTTTGCTGTGCGGAATTCTTCACTCAGCAAATGACAGTCTTGCGTCGATCTTGCGTTGGGATCTGTCCGGTCTGGTCTCAGGATCGGCCGATCTTGCCGGAAGTGCGCAATGTGGGCGGATCGGTTGCTTGTTTTGCCAAAATGAAACGTGCCGATCTGTCATGTAGATCGCTTCAGTCTTGCTCGGTCTTGTCTTGAACTCCTTGTTCAGATCTTTTGACCACTTAAGCAGCCTCGCGATCTTGTAACCAAAATCCTTTTCCTTTACCCTTGTTTGCTGCTACTCTAGCAATTTGACTTGAGTTGAGTTACCTTAACCCCACATTGGCCAAACAATCCAGGATGAGTACACGAAACACGGCGCGGTGAAGTCTCTTGATCGACGGGAGGCCAAATTTCCTGCCCGGAAGAGAAGTCTGCGACGTGCTTTATATGTAAAACGGTAACTGTTTTGTCATCCAACCAAATTAATAGTCATCCTATCTTTAAGCCTATTCCAAACTGTAGGTTACTCACCAAGTCGATATCACCTTTAAGCTTGACCGCCCTTTTGAACACGTGTCGAAATTTCGTGACCTGTGCTCCAAAGTAGCACCAATACTCCCGATATCGTACCTAGACACCAAAAAGGGACCTAATTCCAAATACGGTACCAAATACCCAATTTTGGTACCGAAAAGTCCAGAATATCATCCAAATGCCGAATGTGTCTAAATCCATTTGCGACGTCAATTTAACCGGCTTCCACTAGCTCTTTCGATCTGAACTTTTAGGACAAAACTCTTGGACGTTCAACAAGCATGTTTATCACGATCAAATAGCTCCATCACTGATATATCCATAATCAGCAGGGAACATGACCGATCTGATGTCCAATTAGAGATTGTTGAGGATCGGTACGGTATAATTCAGCAGTTAATAGCTTTCTGTTTACCGTACGTGCTCCAATATCATCCTCTTGAGTTTATCGGATCAACGAGACCATCCGCAGGTCTTAAAACAGATCCTTGGACTCCCACGAGCATCCACACTTCCAGATCGGGCTATAATTAACCTAAATCAGTACTTCCTTTGAGAGACTGGTAAAAGGTGTCACCGATCTGCTGGATGTTACACCTTCGTCACAGAGTCATATCGCATCACCTGGTCCCAGATCGCTCCATGGAAATCGTTCTATTTGTCGTCTTGTCCCAGATCGCTCTGTCTCAGGTCGATTCATATCCGTCAATCTGGAGACAGTTAGATCGGATCGTTGATTCCCGTTGAGATCGCTTTTCATCTCCTTATTGGATCGATAGGTCCAATGTCATCATTTTCCACCAGTAAGTGAAGCCTTAACCGGGTAGTCACCGATCCACGTCCCAAAATTGAGTTAGTGACTTTACCACAACCGCCCTCTGTACTGAAGTCCGTTTGAGCAGCATTCGGCTTCAGTCCAGTCACTCATCAACTTCAATCCAGGCACTCAAGTCCGTCTCATGGTCTCTATGACACGCCTCTCCACCTCGCCGATCGCTTCAGAATGTTCCCATGTGCTTTTGTCTCCGGATCGCGACCCGTTGCCCAGATCGCCAGATCACGAGGGGCTTACCCCAACAGCTCCGGATCAGCCTGGGTTTTCAAGTCCTCTTGGTCCGGCCAGATTGCCATCGATCGTCACGAGATCGACAGATCGACGACCAACTGGACCTTTATCTCCATCCCGAGACATGTCGTCTAGATCGCCAGATCCCGGGAGGTATAATCTAATAGTCCCAGATCGACCCATATCTCCACTTTTTCTTACACACGACCGGATCGACAGCCTGAGTTGAGCCCATTACATTCTTCACCAGATCGATAGTTACTTGGGCTCCACTAATACTTCCAGTCAATCGACCTGGATCGCCAGATCATGAGTCTCGGCTTATATCGCTATTTGTTTGAACAAGATCGTTAGATCATTCTGCTTCACTTGGATTGCCGGTCTTAGTAGAATTCGAAAATGCTCATACATCAGATTTCATTATCATCGCTCGTCACATCTTTTATCGTTGTATCACCATGCCAAATCAATCTCGCTCTCCATTAATTAGTTGGTAATTCAGTTCCATACTCATATACGAACAGCACATTCCTCTGGCATGTACTACCTCCAAGTACACCCTTCAAACCCATTCCACCAGCATGTGCTACCTCCTAGCACACCTGTCAACCGATATTGTCCGCCACATACAGCCTCCCGGTATGTGCTTTCACCGCCTTATAGCCATATGCAACCTCCTTGCATACTTTAAGCACACCTAACAAACAGATCGGTGTTCGACCCTTGATGCAGCTTCTTTTAATTGACTCACCTTGAATCGATTTCGGCTTGCTCGACCACGGTCATATTCTTGCGACATATCCACGCAATTTACATCTGACTCGTCTAACCATGTCGGATCGCTGGAGCCTTTCCAACACTTCCCGACCGGACAGTGTACTCGTCAAACCCGTGGTTTTCGGCCAGATCGCACGTCTTCTGTTCATTTCACTTCGAACTTATCATCCTTTCGAACTCCTTCACAGCTATAGTCCGGCCACATACTTCACCAAAGCCTACTCGAAACTCGTATACCGTCAAAAATATTATTGGTCGATCCTGAAACATCTTGACCTGCTTCAACTTCGAAACATGAACTATCGAGAACAATCTGTATAGTTTACCACCAATATCCAGTCGTACGATATGATTTACACATCTGACGGCCCCACGAAACAGTCCGTGCCACATATGGGTTAAACTTGGTGCATTTTTACCCTTGAACCGATAGAGTTAAAGCCGCAACTCCTCTTCACGACTTATCTGCAGTGGATTACAATCCGTATTATAGCGGTCGATCCCCACCGTATCAGACTCTTGGTTCATCACGGTGGACTGCCCATGCTCTTTACTGTATCCCATATCGGTCTCTTTTTTATGATAGTGACTGAATTTTATTCTGTCACGATCAAAATCACTAAAAAATTCCCCGTTCGAGCATCTTTGCCCCTTCTCGATGTTCAAGCTGGCAAATCGATTTGGTTCCACAGAGTCACAGCTCATAGACTTGGTGGCATCTATCACAGCAGGAGACAGCATATCATAATCACTCCAGGTACGTCATTGTAAGTCTCTGTTATAGCTGCGTCTCCAAGCTGTCGATTTTCTCGTCCTTGTAACACAACATCTCTAGTCGACATCCCGCCTGACTGACGTCTGGACTCTCCATGCACCGTATCAATATCGTCAGGGTCTCCGTCTTTGGTCGTGCCATCTTCACGTACCGATTGTTTCCATCAAATCGACGCTTGATCGATCTCCACCAAACCCTGCGCCGGCGACCTCGCACCCTCGTTTCCCTTCGACCATCTCACGGTTGTAATCATCTCGAGTCCATTAACCAGTTGCGAATGTTCTTCTTGCGACTCACCATCCTTGAACCCAATCCTGTCTGCCTGACAGCTGGACCGTTCTTGTAACAGATCAGCTACCTCAGACTCGGTGTCTTCAGTCGTAATCTCCCTTGTGGCGTCGATATCTTGCTTCGATCGGTCTTGTATTCACTCGACGCTTTTAATCTTCTCTTTACTATCCATCGCTGAATGTATCTCCATACACAGTCGATATCCACTTAAGGGGTTATCGCCGCATAGAAATCCGCGCCCCCAGTCTAGATCAGCTAGCAAATCGAGATATAATAACATACCACTACACTCGTCTTCAGCACCTTCGCGACCCTGACCCACGTGATCTTGATCCGTAATATACCTTTGACCACTAACTCGATCTTGCTTGGTAGAAAACTCAAACGATCCATAATGTGAATGCAGGTCGTTTTCGCCATATTCATCTACACTTGTAGAGTAATCGCCGCAGAGAAATCTACGCCCTCTGTCCAGATCAGCTTCGAGATCTTGATCCATACAACACGTTTGATGACTTTCTCGATCTTGATCGATAGAAAGCTCACACAATCCATCGGACAAATGCGAAATCACTTCGCGATCTTGAAAAGTCGAACACGGTGGATCACCTTCGCGATATTCTCGATCTTGACCGACAGAAAGCTCAAACGACCAATCGGGTAAATGCAGATTTACTCCACGATCTTGACAGATCCATTACTGCGGGTCACCTTCAAAATTTTGAACCGTAGAAAATCCTTGACCTCTTTCTCGATCTTGATCGACAGAAAGCGTAAACGATCCATAGTGAGAAGGCGGATTCACTTCGCAGTCTCGATCTGTCGAATACCGTGTATTATCATCGCGATCATATGTCCAATACTGTGGGTCAATTATTTATTCTCGATTCATTGCATAGGAGCGATCACTTTCTCGATCTTGATGTATATGACGTTGAACCGATCGATCGTGTGTAGGATAAATAACTCTTCGATCTCGTTCCATCAAATACTGTGGATCACCTTCGCGATTTCGATCAGCTGAACTCTGAAACGATTCATCATGTGAGAGTACATCGACGACGGCATTCTCTTCTCTTAACGCAGATTTGATACTTTCTCCTCCCGTTTTGGCTTAAGAAATTTGATGAGTGATTACTGCCACTTCTTTCGCCGTTTCAACCGGATCATCTTTTGATCGCGCCATTAACTTTATCGGTCTGCCATAATTAGTAGGATTTGCCGGAGATTCAATCCATTCGTTATCGGGACAATTCCATTGTTCATCTGTAGAATCTTTATAAGCTAAGGTTTGACACTCCTTATATCGGCCAGATCCATGCAACACGTATCCTTGAGATAGTGGTGTTATCTCGCCTTTCATCCACATACCGAGTGTGGTATGTGGTTGTAACACGATCTTCTTATCACCAATATTCGTCACCTGCAGATATAATAGCTTATTAGGGCCGTATCTTACTGTTGGCACCCAATCATGCCCTCGTGCATTCCACAACCTTGAAAACACTTGACTAATACCGATCTTCACCTCCTTAGATTCTTCAACACGTATCTCGATAGGTTGATCAGTAGCTTTTATCTTTTCACCTTTAATTTATGCGGTGAACGTTGTCCTAAGAAGCGAACTGGATTCTCATCCGGTTGTTTTCGTGAAAGGTAGTATTGTTGATCGACCGATTCTTCGTGTCCACAATATTCGAGCAAATCTCTTCCGCCAGCGCCTTCCAATCAAATTGTATCGATTTTTTCAGATGAAGATACCAATATCGGGCTGTAGCGGTGAGCAATTCACCAAACTCCAAACATTTTTCTTCATCGGGTAGTTGTTCCCAAGCAAAAGACGATCTGACCTTGCCGATACGGCTCCGGGCCCTATCTTCGTCACGACTTTTTTCTGAAAACCCTTCCAGATGTGACATCACGGACGACCTTGGATGTATGTCGATCTCGGCTTGATCTTTACAGGCTATAATCCTGGCCTTGCCGATCATATCCTTTATAAACGATTCTCCCAATGGCCCCAAAGACATCCGACGAACGCTATTGGACCAATCTGACTCAATCTCGGAGTCAGATGAGGCGTAATAAGGCGATCTTGAGGGGTGTTCTTGAGGAGATCCCGAGGGTATGACGATCCCGTCTATAGGTGTAACGGGGCAGCCCGTTACATGGAATTGTCACTTTAAGGAAAGTTACAGTAAAGAATATGAAGTTGAATATTTTTTAAACAATATCACCAATAGTGGTGATATTGAAGGGTCGACCAAAGCGTCTGTTCATTGGTTGATATCTTGATGTTATCAACACACCAATCGCCGCAAGACGCGCGCAATGAGTGGTGACGAGACGTCACCATACACTCAGTTATATAATATCATAATTAAGTTAAGTCAAACAGAGAGACGGTAGTTAAAAGACTAAATTATATTAATATAACAGTTCTGCTTTTACCCTACATACGCTTCCTCGCTTGCCTTGTGTACGTCTGTAGGGGCACCGATACCCTTGCGTTGAGTTCACGCAAGGGTGTGCCCCGTTACACCTGGTAGCACTTTGTAGTCCTTCCAAGGACCACAACATCCAACATGAACATGTTGGATGATGAAGAGACCTTTTACGCCACGCGTAAAAGGTTGAATTATTTAAGTGACATCGAATGGAGTGCGGTAGAACGAATGAGTTCTACCGTAGGCGAGTTCGCCATTAGCGCCATGTTGGAGCCTCTAGACAGAGACCAACAACATGCCGCTATCGCCAAGTTCATTCAAAATGAACTTGTCGCCGAAAGGGATAAAGTAGCCTTGCTTTACCAGCAAGGGACTTAACAGGCCGAGCAGTTGATAGAACTCGGTGCTCAACAGACAGAGCTGTTGAGACAGCAGCAATTCCATGCTGCCGTGGGCGGGACGGCGCATGCGCGTCGTCCCGAGGTCATGAAAGTTGACATCTCCAAGTACAGTGGAGTCCCGAAAGACTCCCTGTTTCTGTGGTTTGTCGAACTCGACAGAGCCCTAAGGGCTCGTCGCGTCGAAGATGAGCAAATGAAACTCACATTTGCTCAGACCCACTTGGCAGGACGTGCCAAAACTTGGTCCCTGGTTTTCGAGAGTAGCGACCCACATGTGGTTAGGTCGCTCGATGACTTCAAGTCCCGGCTCAGACAAACGTTTGAGCCGCCACGGGTTGAGTTCAGGGCTCGTTCTGAGCTCCTGAAACTCAAGCAGGGTAAGCGTGATGTGCACGCTTATGCACAACATATACGACTCCTCGCAAGTAGTATAACTGCCAACCCAGTTCATGAACACACGTTGATTACGGTGTTCATGCAAGGGCTTGCAGAAGGGCCCGTCAGGAGCCACCTGTTCCGCCTTGAGCTGAATACGCTGGAAGAAGCGATATCAGCCGCAGAACAAGAAGACTTTAGCATGAGACAGGCTCATGCTAGTTCCAACTCTTACCGTCCACCGAGACGACAAGAGATCGGAGGTCCAGAACCAATGGACCTCTGCTATGTTGAGAGCTAGAGACCTCGCTCTACAAACAACAAGCGATTGCAGAGGTGCAATCGCTGTCAGAAGTTAGGGCACTACGCATACGAGTGTAGTGCTCCACGCCCAGTACCAAACAGTACTGAGCGAAATGGACGACCATTCGCCAGAAAGGGCAATGGGCGTGGGTCCAGCGCTGTTGCGAAGTCGCAACAGCGAGACGGACCATCAAAAAATGGTCGGGGTCAGTAGGGGCGGAGCGCCCTACTGATCCAGGAACCATAAGAGAATTTGCAAATCTCTTGACGAAAGTTGCTCCAGATACACAATCATTGTGTGTCTCTGCACCTGGTGATGACGTTTCGCTCATCACCTTGAAGTTGGAAGCGACAAATGATTTGTCGCTTCGTGCCCTAGTAGACTGTGGGGCGTCGAACAACTTTGTTCGACGCCAGTCAATAGAGGGTTGTAGGCTCAAGTTCGTTGAGCGCGACATTTCCCTCACAAGAATGACGGTGCGCCTTGCAACAGGCGCATCGATTACCGTTAAGAAACGTGTAGTCGGAATACACTACACGTTGGAGGGCGAACAGTACGATGATGACTTCATCGTACTGGATCTGGATGACAAATTTGATGTCATCCTGGGATTACCTTGGCTCAGAAAGTACGAGCCAAGAGAGAGCTGGCAGAATCGATACGTGAAGATGCCTGCCGCTTGTTCATCAGATGGCCATCTGATGAACATCTTGGAGCGTCCACAAGCGTGTGGATGTTCTGCAAGTGAGTGCGATGGCCTCACTTGCGGTACGGTCGTTAGCACGACTGCACAAGATCACAGTGTAGTTGATCACTACACTGTGGACCAAGCTCCCGGCGGCTGTACAGAAGTACAGGTGGCGCCGAAGGTCCACCACTAAAAGAAGTCGAGTGGACCGGGACATGGATGCATGCCTAGCGGGCAGCATCTTAGAAGAAAGAAACCTGTTGCCTCCAAAGGGCAACATGGAAATCCTAGGTCGACTGGAGAGTCGACCGTAGAGGATCAGTACCTGACTGTGGTTGCACAGCCACAGTCAGAAGACGTCGAGGGAATAAGTCCCCACGTACTTGAGGAAGAAATTCCTCGTTAGTCACTTGCTGAAGGATTAGGCCTTCAGCAACCTGTGGAAAGAAGTTCTTAGGAAGAAACCGAGACGTTGAACGTCTTGGTTAATGACGGATCAAGTGTAGGCGCTTATACGCTTAATCTGATTGTGCCTTCGAAGTTAACTTCGGAGATAATTCAACTGCCGATGCTAGAACCGAAACGTTTCTTGCGTGATCTGCGTAGTGGCAAAGTCAAGCAGATCTGCATACTCGTAACAGAGGATGAGTATGTGGCCGATATTCGGTCGTCGACAGTATTTGCTGAGAACGAACGGGTTCTCAGCAGCTCATCGATGGACGAAAGTGTCCTCGATGAGAAGACTCGTATTGAGCGATACACGTCTCAATTCTGGGAGTCGCTTCAGGCAAATCCTTTGTATAAGGATTTGATCGAATTCAAGGACGTATTCCCTGAATCCGTACCTTGCGAGTTGCCTAAGGACAAAGGCACTCGACACGAGATCGAGCTCAAAGCGGGCTCGAAGTACTGTGTCATGAAGCAGTGGCCACTGCCTCGTGAACAAGTGATAGCAATCGACAAGTCCTTTGCTGATCGCTTAGCAGCGGGCCATGTGAGGGAATCAACATCCCCTCATAGCTCTCCGACCTTCTGTGTGCGAAAGGCCACAGGAGGATGGCGAAGAGTGCACGCGTTCAACAAGTTGAATGCTGCAACGGTACTGGCTCAGACGCCGATACCAAGAAACGGTGTGATCATAGATGGTATGTCAAAGAGTACCATCTTTTCGTCCATAGATCTGATGGATGAATTCTATCAGATCCTCATGCGTGAACGGGACATCCCGTTCACGGCAGTGAGTACCCCAGCGGTATGCTGTGGGAGTGGCTAGTGATTCCACAGGGGCTGAGCAATGCCCCGGCAACATTCAACAGATGTGTCACAAATCTGTTGAGACCGGTGCGAGACTTCGCACCGAGTTACTTCGACGATGTGTTCGTCCATAGCCGGGCTATGGACGAAAAGATGGACGTTGAAGTCCACCAAACTCACGTTCGTCAGGTTCTTCAACTTATGCGCAAGCATAAGTTGTATGCCAACCTCAAGAAGTGTATATTCGCGGCTAGCGAAATACCACTTCTTGGGTGCATCGTCGTCAAACAAGGCGTACGCCCTGATCCCGAAAAGATCAAGGCGATCACCGACTAGCCAGTGCCATCCGATGTCAAGTAACTAAGGAAGTTCCTTGGTATAGCGGCGTACTTGCACAAGTACTCGCGCAACTACGCCGATATGACTGTTCATCTTTCTTGCTTGCTCAAGAAAAATGTCAAGTGGTCATGGAACGCTTAGTGCCAGCGTTCCTTTGAGGGTATCAAGTAAAGCTTCATGCAGTCGCCGATCTTGGCGATTGCAGATCGGGACAGAACTTTTTACGTGGTCTGTGACGCCAGCGATTTTTCTATCGGCTGTGCTTTGATGCAATACGACACAGACGGCGCAGAATGCGTAGTCTGCTATCAATCGCGTCAGCTGCAACCAGCTGAACGCAATTACCCAGTGCATGACAAGGAACTCCTTGCCATGAAGTGTGCACTGGCTAAGTTCCGGGTCTATCTCTTGGGAGATAGACTGTTCATCGTCTATACAGACCATGCGTCACTTCGCACGGCCGTAAACAGTCCACACCTCTCGCAAAGAATGGCGAGGTGGCTGTCTTTCTTCGCGGAGTATAACTTCTCCGTGGAGTATAAACCAGGACGACTTAATGTCGTCGCTGATGCGCTTACGCGCCAGCCCGATTTCGAACCGGACGCACACATCAACAGTGAGGATAAGCCCACTGTTGCGACACTGTCAGTCAGTGTCCCGTCGTCAAGTTTACTTGACGACGTACGAAAGGCATACGCGGAAGATAAAGATCTTCTGCGATTGATGGATCATCTGGTGAATCCATCCAGTAAATCCATGAGTGATTTACCAGCTTTGTACCGATCCTCATCGGATCGGTACAGTACACGCAACGGATTGCTGTACTATACAGCTGTTGCCGACGACACGCCTCGTGTCGTCGTACCCGCTCATCATGATCTGCGTTTACGCATCATGTATGAGTGTCACGATGCCCCAACAAGTGGCCATCGTGGTAGAGAAAAGACTTACCTCACGGTAAGTCGTGACTTTTACTGGCCACGTCAGTATCAGTTTGTCCGCAAGTACATACGTGCTTGCGAGGTTTGTCAACGGGTGAAGCCTAGTCCTTCATCCCGTGCGCCATTGCAGCCTCTGCCTGTTCCGACAGAGTGCTGGCAGTCCGTTCTAATGAACTTCGTCTTCGGGTTTCCCGAAGACGCTCACAAGAATAATGGTATTCTTGTGTTTGTTGACCGATTCAGCAAGATGGTGCATCTTGCTGCTGTCCCTGAGTCGATCAAGGCTCAAGGTTGTGCTCGTGTCTTTCTCGACACGGTCTTTCGACTCCACGGTTTACCCCGTGAACTCGTATCCGACCGTGACCCTCGATTCACGGCGGCATTTCGGCAATCCGTGTTCCGCACATTGGGAACACGATTGAAGATGTCTACTTCTGACCATCCCGAAACATATGGTCAGACGGAACGTGCGAACCGTGTCCTCGAAGAGATCCTTCGAGGATATGTCCACTTGTTCCCGAGTTGGAGCGAATTACTACCCATGGTGGAATTCGCCATCAATAATTCAGTGCATGCTTCCACCCAGCACACACCGTTTTACGTGAATGGCCTACGCCATCCACGTGTGCCCGCCCTTCTAGAGTGTGACTCTTGGATAGGGGGGGGGGGACTCGCTCGAGCAAAAACCGTTTTGGCTCTTGCTCATATGTGTCGACGCTAACGTCGTCACGTATGATACCGATGTCGATCAGGTCGACATCGATGAAGAAGATCACCTCAATAATAGCGGCGATGCTATTACTGACTCGGATGATGATGACGATGCTGGTATATTCAGCATCGTCAACGATTATTCCAGCGACGAAGAAGACAACCTCGCTGAAGAAGAGAAGAACCCCTTAGCAGTGCGCACGAAGCGCACTGAAAGACAAAACAAAGAGTCAGCAGAGAACCTCCTGCTGACTCGAGAGGCGGTAGTCCGTTTCGTTCAGGACTCCGTCGCAAATGCGGCGGACCGCCAGAAACGGAACGCAGACAAGAATGGAAGAGAAAATGTTCTTTCATTTAAGGTTAACGACCTAGTACTACTGTCTACGGTAACCTACCTGGACACGCAGTCACTAGTGTCGGTAGTAGTAAACTACTGCCGAGGTACATTGGGCCATTTCGAGTGTTGCACCGCAAGGGCAATGCATACACACTCGAATTACCACGTAAGATGCGCACGCATCCTACATTTTACGTGGGGAGGCTCAGGCCGTACTGTCAGTACGAGCCTTCTTCTTCCGCTGAAGATAGCCCCCACGTTCAAGAACATCCATCAAGTTTTTGCGTTCGCGCTCCAGACGATCCGTCTGGTCGCGCAGATATGATACCTCGGAACTCAACCGAGATATCTCCCCGCGAGATGTCGCCAGCCCGCCGAATAGGGAGCGGACATCCCGCTCGACCTGAAGCTGCGCTGTGGCGTAATCGGCGCGGTCTATCGCCCGATCAGCCTCGCGATCCTTGCGGTTCTTCCGCACGGTATCAGTCAAAGCGTAGCGCCGGTCGCGCTCGTGCTTCAATTCATCGCGCAATTCATCGATTGCGCGATCCATCTCGTAAGGGTCGAGATGGTGAACCGAATCATCTGGAGGAGGTCTTTCCTCCTCCGCCACATCCTTTGGTGGATTCTCACGGTGGTCAACGCTTTCTAGTGGAGCGTATCTTGAATCACCGTGACGATTCAGAATCAAGGACGAGCTACCTCGTCCAGTGGCGGGGGTATCCACCCTCTTGGAACAGCTGGGAGTCCCGCTCTCAGCGTTGATGGATGTTGAAGGTCTCGTCCGCCAGTATGACGAGACCCATCCGATGAGTTTTCGGGCCCATCGGTAAACACGCGCCCTAGGCGCTTGTAGACGGATTGCAAGTTTGCAATTGCGTCACGCATCTCCTTCAAGAGATGTGCCCTTCCCCAGGGCAAACTTAGGGAATACACGTCCCTATGTGCACGCTGCGAGTTGTCAACACAACTCGCACAAGGATCACCCCATGTGAGGCAAGGAATGCCTGCCTCACTCGACAAACAGTGCAACCGGTACCTGGCACCGATTGGCGTTCGCTTTTCGAACCTGAGGCGTACTGCCTCAAGCTTCTTGAGCCACCCTTCTCGTCCAAAATTCTTTACGTTTTGGACGAACGCGTTCCACGCAGCCAAAAGCGAGGCTTTGTCACGCTTTTGGTTGCTGTTGTACCATCGATGTCTAAGGAAGACATCGAGATAAAAGTCTTCTTCAGCGCGAAAGTTGCTCGCGCTGGGAGTCAAGCCGTGAAGCTCAGTCGTATCGAATAAGGGTACTCGATGGTGTTGGCTTGTCTCGTGAGACAAGCCATTGATGAGCCGTTCAGGCAAACACCACGGCTTCAGCTCATCACGCTTCACGGTGGTACCCTTGTCGATACCACGGTTGCCAGTATGACGATGGGTTGCACCATCGAAAAGCCGCTAGTGCGAAGGAGCACGAGCTGATTGCGGTGATGAGCAAACATACTCATCACCAGATTCGTCATCACTGCCGAACAGACTGTGTTGCAATTCACGAGTCTGTCCCGTTCGGCAGTGGCCTTGGCGAACGATGAGGCACCGCCGGTGATCGAGACGCCTCTGGAACATTGCCCGAGTCAGGCACGTCTGACTCGCCATAATTGATGACCTCATTGTCAAGGTCATCGTGTGCACGCGGTGCTGTACCGCGTGCACCTTCAGCACCTGTTGCTGCAGGCGAAGAACGAGCAGCAGACGCCGAATCGTCTGCCGCAGAAGCTGGCACAGGCACAGACTCTGTGTGCCTTGAGTCACCCCGCATAGACATGTTAACTATGCGAGGTCAACCGGAAAGTGAATGGAAAGGACCCAACAAGTGCTCCCTGTCCCAATGGTGACCAACGGGTGGCCGCCATTATTTTCGATAGTCACACGGTGACTATCAGTTAAGGGGGGGGTGATGTAACGGGGCAGCCCGTTACATGGAATTGTCACTTTAAGAGAAGTGACAATAAAGAATATGAAGTTGAATATTTTTTAAACAATATCACCAATAGTGGTGATATTGAAGGGTCGACCAAAGAGTCTGTTCATTGGTTGATATCTTGATGATATCAACCCACCAATCGCCGCGAGACGCGCGCAATGAGTGGTGACGAGACGTCACCATACACTCAGTTATATTAGCATAATTAAGTTAAGTCAAACAGAGAGACGGTAGTTAAAAGACTAAATTATATTAATATAACAGTTCTGCTTTTACCCTACCTACGCTTCCTCGCTTGCCTTGTGTACGTCTGTAGGGGCACCGATACCCTTGCGTTAAGTTTACGCAAGGGTGTGCCCCGTTACAATAGGAGCGGTGGTCTTGCCCACCAGAAGTATCGTGATCTCCACGAACTTTCTTACTTCGTTTTTCAACTGTTCCAAGCTGCATCCCATCAATTCATCTCTATCAAACGCATTAGGGCAGAAGCCCGTGTCATTTAACATCTGCAAAATCAAATCAATTGCATTAACTTTGCTAGTCACATGCGGCGGGATAGAGATCGTCTTAACCAGAGAGCCGATCCACTTCGGCCGCAATATCTTAAAAACTGGGGCTGTCTTGAGCATTGTCTTAAAGTGGCTATAATAGCAATACCATTTCGCACGCTACCACATTTGAGTCACCGACTCGATCTTGAACACCGCGACCTGGGCCATCTCACGATCATATTCTTCTTTGACTACGATCTTCGATCCGATTAGTTTTCCAATTCGGTGATCTTCGCCATTCGAACCCAGCACTTTCTTCTTCTTTCGTGCCGATCCGGCGCGTTTCTTGGCCGTTTTCCTCGTGTTAACGTCTGGTGACCTGCTGACGAGAATATTCGATCCCGGCACATTCTTCTTCTTTCGTACCAATCCATCCAACGTCTTCCTCGTATTAATGTCAGGTGACCTGCTGACGAAGGTATAGAGTTCGGCTTTCGCCGTTTCGGTTTTCACCATTAGATTTTCAACCAGCAGATGGCTTTTTGAAGAGCTATCTGCGGTGGCCCCCGAAAGGGCCCTAGGAGGTATTTGAGGTTTATCTTACAGATCGATCTCTCGATCTTCCTCTGCCATTTGCATTTCATCAAAGCCCCTCCCAAAACTCTAGTGACCTGAGAATCTTTTGATTCTACGTGTCTGCGTCGATCCCTCTGTCGCTAAAACTTCAATCCCAGGTTTCGCTTGATCTTAACATCTTTGCCAGGGGACTCACGATGAAATCCAGAGGCCTCAGAAGGTCCGGGCACGCGCACCATTGTGGCAAAGTCGATCTCGCAAAATTGCTTTAGTGAGGGTCGATCTTCCACTTGCTCATACTTGCCGACTCACGGAGACAGTACTCCGATCCGTGCCTTGTTGTATAGCCTTGTGCGCACCTTGTGTACCCGTCGGTTGGGCTGGCTTGAGATCTTCGTAATGACCTTGGGAGATGTCGATCTCGCTGAGGGTTTGGGGTTAAGAGTTCGCTTCCAGTGCGGAAATATTCACACCACGAACAGGGTTCTGCGATCTTGATCTTGAGTCGCGACGATCTCTATCTGGAAACGTCGCGATCTCGATCTTGAATCACACCGATCTCGATTTATCCTCGGGGTCGGGGTCTTTGCTGTGCGGAATTCTTCACTCAGCAAATGACAGTCTTGCGTCGATCTTGCGTTGGGATCTGTCCGGTCTGGTCTCAGGATCGGCCGATCTTGCCGGAAGTGCGCAATGTGGGCGGATCGGTTGCTTGTTTTGCCAAAATGAAACGTGCCGATCTGTCATGTAGATCGCTTCAGTCTTGCTCGGTCTTGTCTTGAACTCCTTGTCCAGATCTTTTGACCACTTGAGCCGCCTCCCGATCTTGTAACCAAAATCCTTTTCCTTTACCCTTGTTTGCTGCTACTCTAGCAATTTGACTTGAGTTGAGTTACCTTAACCCCACCTTGACCAACCAATCCAAGATAAGGACACGAAACACGGCGCGGCGAAGTCTCTTTATCGACGGGAGGCCAAATATCGTACCTGTAACGGGTAGCCCGTTACATGAATTTGTCATTAAAACAATTTGACAATAAAAGATTTCACGTCGAATATTTTTTTAACAATATCATAGACATGGTGATATTGTTTAGATGACCGAAGGGTCTACTCATTGGTTGATATCATGATGATGTCAACCCAACAATCGCTGCTAGACGCGCGCAATGGGTGGTGAGTAGACGTCATCATACATTTAGTTATATTAATTTAATGAAGTCAGGACAACAGAGATTCAAGAAGTTATAAGACTTAATTATATTAATACAGTTTTACTTTTACCAAGAGACTAGTCTGACTCCTTAGCGTCCTTTTCTTCCTCTGTGTTCTTTAAACAACTATCAAAGAACTGTCGACCATTGTCGTCAGTGGAAGTATACTCCGTACTGGTCAACCAGTACGTAGTCAACAGTGCCCCGTTACTCCTGGTAGCGCTTTGTAGTCCGTCCAAGGACCACAACCCCATCGCCCAACATGAACATGTCGGACGATGTAGACTGCGACAGCTTTCACGGAACCCGTGAAAGCTACTCCCATTTGAGCGACATCGAATGGATTGCGATCGAACGAATGAGTTCGACCGTTGGCGAGGAAGCCATATGGGCCATGCTATCCTCAAAGGATAGGGACCAGCAACATGTCGTCATTAGCAAGTTTTTGCAACGAAAACTTAATGAGTCGCGAGCGCAGGTGACCTTGTTACAACAACAAGATCACCAGCGGACCGAACCTCTGAGCCAACAACAGTCTCAGTCCGCAGAGCCGACGCGTGAGCGTCGACGGGAGTCTCTAAAACTAGAGGTCTCCAAGTATCAGGGAGTCGAGGAAGACTCCCTGTTGAGGTGTTTCGTCGATCTGGACGATGCCATTGATGCTCTTTGCATCGACGATGAGCGAATGCAAGTCTCATTCGCTCAGTCTAACCCGGCAGGAGAAGCCAGAGCTTGGGCCCTGAACCTCAAGTTGCACGACCCAAATGTGTTTGGGTCGTTGAGGATCTTCAAGACCCTGCTCAGTGAGACGTTCGAGCCGCCCAGAGCAGAGCTCAGGAATCTTTCGGAGCTCCTGAAACTCAAGAAGGGTAAGCGTAAGGTTTACGCTTACGCTCAACATGTACGCTACCTTGCAAGCTGCATGGTAGTGAACCCTGTTAGTGAGCTTGTGTTGATCACAATCTTCATTTAAGGGCTTTCAGACGGTCCCGTTAGGGCCCACCTGTTCCGCGGAGAGCTAAAGAAGCTCTCAGAGGAAATCTTCGCAGCGGAGCAAGAAGATTATAATGTGAGGCAGGCTCACGCTACGTTGACACCGCATCGTCTACAGAGACGATTAGCAGTCAGAGGTCCAGAACCAATTGATCTCTGTCAAGTGAAGGCGAGAAAACTCGCCCAATGAACGACAAGCGAATGGTAAGATGCCATCGCTGTCACAAGTTGGGACATTATGCATACGAATGCAATGTCCCCCGCTCAGAACTTCGCGGTGCTGAGCGCAGTATTCACCCACCAGCAAGAAGAACTGTAGAGCGAGGGTCCGTTGCTGTTGCGAATTCGCAACAGCGAAGCGGACCATCAAAAAACGGTCGGGATAAGTAGGGGCGGAGCGCCCTACTGATCCAGCAACATCAAGAGAATTTGCAAATCTCCTGAAGAAGGTTGCTCCCGACACACAATTTCTGTGTGTCTCTGCACCTAGTGATATGGTGTCTCTCATCACCTTGAAGTTAGAAGTGACAAACGACTTGTCACTTCGCGCCCTAGTTGACTGTGGGTCGTCGAACAATTTTGTTCGTCGCCAGTCGCTAGAGGCACGAAGTTTTAACTTCGTGGAGCGGGAGATCCCTCCAACGAAGACGACGGTGCGCCTAGCGACAGGTGCATCGATCACTGTGAAGAAACGTGTAGTCGGAATCCACGACACGTTAAAAGGCGAACAGTACGATGCTGATTTCATCGTGCTTGACCTAGATGACAAGTTCGTCGTCATCTTAGGGTTGCCTTGGCTCAGGAATACGGGCCAAGGGTGAGTTGTCAGTATCGATCGGTTACGATACCTGCTACTTGTTCCTAATTTAACCACCTGACAT